>JAUJPO010064036.1:0-12695 GCA_032270745.1 Tiaropsis multicirrata | reverse complement strand
AAAGAGCGTTAATATTGATACGAAAACTTGGTATGAACTGGCTATGGACCGTGTCCAATGGAGACACGTTTGTTCTACTTTTTCTAATGTTTCTTAATTTTACTTTGTCTGTCACTCACTATGATTTCCTAGCTATATAATATATTTACATATTTATTATATTCATAGTATTTATAGTATTTATAGGTAGAACAATTCTCCGTTGGGGATCGTAACATTATTATTCTTGGGGAACTCACGCAGCAGCCAGTTCCAGGGCTATCTCGAGCCATATCAAAAATGTCAAAAGGCGCGCGATGAGCCCTGGGCAGGAGCAGGAACGAGGTTGTGGTGGCATGGAACTGAAATCTTCGGAGAGAACTAACACAAAGGTGACCCGTCACCATTGCTATCTATGCAATAGCAGTTCTTCCGCTGATTATTATGCTGGTCGATGCAAGTGTCAAACAAAAACTACGATACAATATCAGTTGGCTTTGCAGATGATATTACAGCCGCAGGAAAAATCAAAGAGTTACAATAGATCATACGTCACTGAAAAGATAACAGACCTGATATATGGCAATATTGAAAGTACTATCAAAGCTTGCTGCTAACATTGAACCACGCACAAGCTACCTACACCTTCTACACATAATGCTTCAAAACACAAGCTGACATACATATATGATGCGATGCGAACTTTACCAAACATAATTTCTGCTATAACAGACGGGCATTCACTGTTCACCAATTGTATGGATGGTATTGTCAAGTATATACCAGCAAAGCTGATAAAGAAAACGCAATCAAAGTGACCAAGAATCGTTCGGCTTCAATACGAAAACGAATGTACCATCTGGATGAAAAAACGATTGCACGAAACTCAAGAATGAAATACGCTTCACCAAAATGTAGCAACACGAAGCAACACGTCTAGCATTTCTTGAGCAGTAATTGGGATTTGACCAAAAGTAGAGTGTTACGAATAATAAGAAACGGTCCCTATATAATAATGAAATCTTTAAATTGATACAGCCATTGCTCTAACAAAAGGAACGTACTTCTTATACCCAACCCAATGTATTTCACCAAACAAAATTTATTGAATGAGGGGGGGGGGAGAAATTATGGCGTTAGCTCTTTCAGTACCGCCCAACCAAAACGACGACGTGCGCATTCCATAATCACCTTCTTATAACCCTCTGATAGAAATTTTGACTTGTTTTGAAGCACCTGCATTTTCTTCAAAGTTGATAAAATTTGCTTTTGATTAAAACAAAAATGACAGTTTCAGGTCTTTCTATTAGTGAGAAAAGGCCCTGCAAACTTTCTCATTTGTCAATTGTTAGAATCCGGAAATTTTCTCTTTCTGGCGGTACGGCGGAAACAGTTAAGGAAGGTACCGAAACGATGAAGACTCTTTCACAATTAACTTTTGAGATGTGAATCGCTCAAATGAATCGCTCAGTGAGAAAAGGAAGGTAAGTTAAAATGCTTGCATTGTTACAGATCAGCTCGTTTTGGGCTTAAAAGAAGCGTATCAATTCGTATAGAAAATAAGTCTGACAGATGTTTTTTTCAAATAATCAATTTGAATATTGTCCTCATAGAAATCATAAAAATGTGACAATGACTATAATAAAAAAAACATATAATACTTAACATCAATAACAATACAAACAAACTAAAATAATATACGAAATATATACAAAAAAGCAAAGTTTTAAACCGATGTGTATAAAATGTTTTCAAAATATGAATGGTACATACAATGCATTACAAATAAAATTCATTTTATTTTTCTGCGTTAAAGTGCACTCGAATTTTTTTATAGAAACGGGCAGCAACACAAATAAAAGTTGTTGAAAATATTCTGTAGAATCTTTTTCAGTCAACTTCTATAAAAGATATCAGTGCTAACGAAGAATTCGTCATTAATTGTGTTGTTGTCAATAAGGTAGCTAACCAGTTCGATAACAAGCCCACCTATTGAAATTTGAATTGACAATACGGAGACTGTACATCCAAATTCTGTTTCACAGTTATAGTCGGGAGGGGAGGTTGTCTGTAGTACGGACAGACTCGATATCTACAAAAAATTCAAATGTTCAATTCCGTAGAACGATAAACGTACTCTGGTACAGAATGGCAGGGGAGGGGACGTTTAACGATAAACGTACTCTGGTACAGAATGGCAGGGTTACCTAGAGTAACCGATTTTAAAATGTCTGCAGATATTGAGTCTGGTATAGACAACTAAGACAGAGGTGTGCAAAAGATTTTATAAATAAAAGGTACAGTGGAATCTCTCTATCTCGACTACCCTCTATCTCGAATTTCTCTCTATCTCGAACAGAGATCTCGGTCCCTTGAACATTTGTGGGCTCTTTATCTCTTTCTTTATCTCGAACTTTCTCTATTTCGAACAAAATCTTTGGTCCCTTGGGAGTTCGAGATAGAGAGATTCCACTGTATATGCATTGGATGAAGGGAACCCAGCAGTCCTGGAATGTTGTTTTAACGTCCAAACAACGTTGTTTCAATGGCAGAATGTTCTTTGGACGTTTAAACAATGCTAGAATAAAGTTTTGTGCTGCTGGGAAAATCCTCTTACATCCAAGTTTTTTGCCAAGTTTAATTTTAGTCAAAATTCATTAAATTATAAATCTTAATAAATATAAATAGTGTAACATTTGATATAGTTTTTTCATTTTTTGTTAACTTATTCCTGAAAATGCTGGGATTGCAACATACCAAGTGATGTTTTAAGCTTCTGCGCCATCATTGACCATACCCAAATCGCACGAAGTGATTTCCTGTTTGATGTCGCGCACTTGAACTGGAAAATATTAAAGAGATCATAAGCTGTTATTTCGTATCTGTCGTATGATCTTGTATTCACTGGGTAATGTTGTTAGGGCCTATTTTGGTCCTGTAATGTTGTAGTAAAAACAAAATGTTGGCGACTTGGAATTAAGTTTGGCAAATCTTTTGTGACAGCAACCTAATGTATTGTATTGGAGAAGCTTTATAACGTCTAGCTAATGCTTTTAGGCGCAAAAAACAATGCGACTTTGAGGTCTTATATAAATAAAGAATCTATAAAACCACGCTTCCCTACACCCTGTCTGGCAGTGGTCGGGATTCGAATATTAAGCATTGCTGGTGCAAGCATCGTGATCAAAACCTTTACTATATAAGAGACTATACTTACTTTCACTGGCCGGTAATTCTTCAAGTCTTTTGCTTTTCGAGTTTTTGGTCCTGCAAAGGAGACAAATGGCAGCCAAAGCTAAACAGAATGTAAGACCACCAAGGACTGCAGCAATGACAATCAGAATATCAGTTGTCTGTTCCATTCTCTCTTTATCCTTCTTCATCTCGTCATATTCGTATCGGAAATTCTTGGAAGGTGCTGGCCGAGGAATACATTGGAAGTCTTTGACACCAATACAGTTCTGACTTGAGAAGAAGACATTTTCTGGACAATTATCAAATCCGGTGTTGTATCGAATCATCTTTGATAAAGTTGTCTTTTCCACTTGCTCGATTTCCTTAAAAATAGTTATAGTACATTTGATTGTAACTGAAAGTAGAAATCAAAGCATGGGATCAGCAACAATGCAAAAAGATAAAAAAGCGATCATTCAGGTGATTAGGTATCGTAAAGAGCCACCATACCACCCAGCTGACACAGAAAATTGTTCCAGCATTGTTCTGATCTCAAGTCATCCTGGACCTCAAAACAACGTTCTGTGCCTACTGGGTACTAAATGCTTAATGGTTGTCAGTCAGCTTTATGTATTCAATGCTTTAGCTTTTGAACTACTGTTTAATCACCATTGTATTGAAGCTGCCATACAAACCAAATCTTTTCTTTTCTTTAAAAAAATTGCATCACATAATAGGGGTAAAGTCCAGTAAACGAAATATTAAGATTCAGCGAAACGCAAGGTTTAACATTGTTTTCCTTACCTTGAAAATTAGTAAAAAATAGTCCCTCAGCTATAAGGGTCGTGAAATTGGAAAAAATCGTCGTCAAAATTCATAAATATTTAGTTTCTCCAAAACCGTATATACTTCATAAACCTAGTACACCCCGGGGGTGTGATCAAACCAAAATTATCCTTACCTCACTGCTCATGATATTTTTATACCAGAATCGATCTCCATCACGAATTCTCGTGAATTGCTCAAGAATGATAGCATGGAAGGTTTCTCCTAGCTCTGAGTTGTACACATGATCTTCAGCAAGGCCACCCACCCATAGGTCAATGTTATTGATGTTTTTATAGAGATGTGCAAGCTTCATAGCTACTTCTTTATCGGATGTGATTTGATCAAAAGAGGTATACGCTAAAAATTAAAAATTGATAAGCCAGTTATTTTGTGCCACAGGATAATTCTGAAAGAGCCCCTTTGGTTTTCAACGACCTGATGATCTGAGGCTATTGTGAATAGATCACAATCAGGATCATATGGTTACACACTTCTTTCTAAAATAGCAGAAAATCAACAAATACACAGTATAACTGCCCTCTGAACTCCGTATTCAATGCTTTAGAAAGTGGTCTGTTGGCAAGGAAGAAGCATATTTCTAGAAGTCTATATACCTTTTAATCGTGGTTGCAGGATAAATATTCTAACTTGAAGATAGAGCCTTTAATCACATATTAGTGAAATGTATGTAATCGATAAGTAATTGATAAGGATATATTCTTTAGTTTATTTTGACGAAAAAACAAGACCATTTTTAAGAAACTTACGTTTCAATCCTATACTTTTTCGAACAGTATTGAAATCGGACAAGCCATGATCGCGACCACGTTGGATGTTGAATGCAGCAAGATCAAAACCCGTTTCTTTATCCGGTGAAGCCGATCCTTGTCGAAATAAGGTATTCCGGATTTCATCCACCATCAACAAGTCAATCTCTTGTGCCGGAAAAGCCAAACTTCCGCGTAGGACCGGATCAAGACCACCTTCAAGTTCGAGTCGGTTTGGTTTGAAATACATTTCCCGTAATAAACCATGTCCGTATTCTGTTTGATTACCGTGTTCGTCCAGACGGTAAAGGAGAGTATTGATTTGACTGTGACCATACCTGAGGTCAAAAGAAATAAAACTCAATTTCCATTTCAATTTCTCCTTTTTTAAATGGGCTTTTCTAGAAAAAAAGCCTAACCTCCCTGTTGAAGATGTCGATTTCCGGATATAACACCAGCTCCCCTGGATATCCGTGCTTTTGAACCCCTTAGAATATCCTTGTTATTCAAATTTTTACCACCATATCCTCAACAGAGGGGAGAGTACGAATTTGTTCTGGAAAAGCACAAAGTGCAACTCACGTGCAATAAAGTTTTTTTTTTTGAAGCATTCAGAATGCCTCAAGCTAACCACCAAAGTCTAAAAAAGTTTAAATATTGGATCGAAATTTTTTTAAATCAACCTGATCTGAATTTCCCAGTACAATTTACTCTTAATAGTTGATAATATTGATTTCCTGTCTGAGGGGTCACCTCATAAAATGGATTACCGAGAATTTGAAGAAAATTCGGAGACATTGATTGGACATCCGAGGGGGTAACGCAAAAATGTTTAAGAAACGTTGGAAATCCAAAAGGGTTCAAAAGACTCATGTCAGTGAAAGGCATTTGAATCAGTGAATTTAAGTAAGGTTATACCTGAACGCAGCAGTAGCAAATTCATTGGACACTGTTGTTTGAACGTCTTTCTTATAACCAGTATATTGGGGAATGTGTCCATCGCCACCCAATAATGCTGGCAAATATTCGCGGTAACCGATCGCTTGAGTTTCAGCAATCAAAAATCTTCTGGCGTGCTGGTATGTTTCTTCGTCCGTAGCCTATGATGAAATGAATGAATTCCTTAATTAATCATTAGATCAATGATTGAATACAGTGAGTGAGTGAGTGAGTGAGTGAGTGAGTGAGTAAAAATAAATAAAGTAAAAGTTAATAAAGGAATGGGTTAATGAATAAATGGGTGAATGAATGAAGGAATGAATAGATGAATAAAATCAATATCAACAACACTTACAGCTGGATTTTTGAGAACATATTCATGAGCCAACCGGTTGTGTTCACGTACAAATAGTGTGTGAAGAGCAGCTAAACCAGGTTGAACGTTTGCACGATTATCACCAGCAATATATAACTGATCGGCTGGCCTTCCTACTGGATTCGCCATCTTCATAAAGTCTTTATTTTTCTAAAAAAATTGAATTTCAAAATCTAAAATAAAAGCTTTTCCATTTTAAAGAATGCATTCCAGAGTACCGTTGTATGTACAAATCCAATATCTACGGGAAATCCAGCCGTTTATTTCCGTAGAGGGAAATAGAGGCACCAGCAGAAATTTTCTTCACTTCTCTACAGAGACTACTTCATAGGAAATTTACGACAATAGCAAACGAACGATGATAAACGTGGTAAGGTAATAATCCGAATGATAGTACCGCCGCCTCACAAAAGAGTACGAATTAAAATACAGGATAAACTCACAGGTAACATAAGGTTAGGGCCCATTCTCAATCTTCCGTCTTTAAATTCCCGTAAATGTTTAGCTCTTCCATCATCTGAGCCATATACAGTGGAAGCATCAATGACCGATGTGATTGTGTTGAATTGTTTTCGTGGAGCTTTACCTTCTTTGTATTGACCAGAACAACTATAACGAAAAAAATCGAATTTGAAGATGTTCAAGTAAAGATTCTGATATATAGATACCGGCCTTGATTGAGAGATGTTCGTCATCAGGATGGTTTTTGGTTCGAATCCGCCAAGTTCGGATAACAAAAAGATACTTTACAATGGGAAACTTGAGTAGTCTCAAGTTGGCAGGTCTTACAACCTCATAGATATGATTAAATAGACACCTACCCACTAAATGTAGTCCTAATGAAAGGCATCTTTTCTTTTCCAGTGCTGTATGGATCAAAATGAACATCACCCTGAGAACACAAGAATGACCAAAGTATGCAGGTAAGGTAAGTAAGTAAGTAAGTAGGAAACAGCAAATGACGGACAAGGGTCCCAGTTTCCATCAGAGGTTATAAAGTGAAGAACACGTCAGTCCGAGGAACGATTTTTGGCTGCGCAGTATAGAGAGAGAGAGTAAAGCGAGTTATTGTTTTTCTTTTGTTCTTGGTCATATCATTTGAAAACAATGATTTTTTTATATGATTTGTGAAGAAATGGAGTAAAGAGTTTGTTTGTACCTTTGGTATATTGATGGGCATCCAGATTTGATTTTGATGAAATTGCATGAAATCTTGGCGTGGTAGTGGCGTTGAAAGATCGTTATCGTGTGAAAAGAACTAAAAATAGAAAAGAGTGAAAAAACAAAACAATTACAGTTAAACCAAAGTAATTCGAGTTCCCAGGGGACCAAAACATTTGTTCAAATTACTTTTTTCGAATTATAGGATTTCGAAATACATGTGAGTTAAACTGTAAAAGCAATTAAAAGGATTGCAAAGAACTCGTACGATGTTTATCAAAAACATGGCATCTAAGAATATACAAAAGATTTTATAATTTTACCTGTCCATAATGCATCGTGAAATCACTCATGTTTCTTTTGCTGAATATATCGCTCTTCTAAAATCCCAAGATAAGAAAATAGGATGAAAACCAATTAGAGTATAGCAAATAGCAGGCTCTAAAATAAAGGAACTATATAATTTTGTAAAGAGCTAGTGAGCAATCGATGCAAAATTTATAATGTATTCTTCATGTTCTTCTTCTTCTTCTTTAAGATGCCCGTGAAATCCGATTCGGAATCGACGTTTTCGATTTTAAACGGTCATCTTTTGTATTAATTTTGATATAAAGTGGACTTCATGAAATTACTCAAATAAAGGTACGGTATTAAAAGAAACAATGGCAAACCTGTGTCATAAGCATATTGCTAATTTCACGTGGCGAGGGACGAGTGGAACCCACTCCACTTAATTCCTTCGGATAGGGGCAAGACTTGGTCAATTTATGGTGTCTTGTACAGGCTGAGGCCGGTTCCGAAATATTATCGGCATAAGCATGAGGTGCCAAATTGATCAAATTTTCCCCAACAGCACCCCACTGTTTGTGTTCTTGATTATTCCATTTTGCATCTATACGCCTGAAAATGAGATTTTAAATGATTAAATAATTTCGGATGTTTATATCTTACTTTTGGCTCTGATTACAGCTCTGAATCTAAATTAAATTTTCAAAGGCATTTACTATTCTTTCATATTGCCACATTTGCTAATGACTTCTAAAACTCATTGAAAGTGTCCTATGCCTTAAAAATGCCTGCCCTTTCGTAACTGTCAAAATCATTTTTTTTTATTTTTTGACTATTTTACGTTTTGAATAAGCAATAAGCGAGTTATTCAATAAAAATAAACGTCACGGCAAATCATCTATTCATCTAACTGAATTATTTGTCACTCACTCTAAGCTCTTAACATCAATGTACACCAAATCCTACACGCATCAACTGAAATTTGAAAATGCTACGTTAGTTATATACCTTTCAGTTGTTTTCTTTGTTTCTTTATCCATGGCCGTACATACTGGAGTAAAAATCATGGGTTTACCACGGAAATCCAAGGTCACTTCACCCTCTTGCATTGGTTGATTTTTGGGACCCGGCGTCACATGAATGGCGTATTTGAAGTATTGTACACCAACGTCCGCAATAGTGAAACTTTCGGTATCATATCGGACAGATTTTCGGTCGGCGTTGATGTGTACTTTGCCATTTTCCGGCTGCCTTGTGATAGCTTTGATGGTAATTTCCGGACAGTGAATGATACTCATATGATCAATGACCTCGTTTGTGTTCCTGTGTAAAAAAGACGAAATTTATGTTCTCAAAGTAAAATCTTATATAGTTAAAAAGCCTAGAAAATGTTAGTCTCATACCCTAACTAACGATAGAATCTCCATCACGTGAACCGATCTGTGTCCAAAAAATCAGAAAAAAATGAACTAAACTCGAGGAAAGCTAATAATGAACTAACGAACGGACGGATGAAGGTTAATTTATTGAACCTCAAGTTAGATCCAAAAATTCGGGAGTTAAGAAGAGTCCTTCGTTCAGAGTTTTACTTACGTATCTGAAGGGACAACTTGGAACAGTTGATTGACAGCTGCATCAATGATTTTAACTCGTTTGTTTAATCGAGGCCAGTATGTCTCGATTGAATTGACCTCGGATGCACTGTTGACACCGAAATGAACAATGATCTCACTTTGTCCAAGGTAGTGAGATTTCGATCCAACTTGTGCTGTCTAAATAATGAAATAAGTGTGGCTTAAAAAATCGTCTATAGCTTGCCTTGTCTGTACAGAGACCCGATATCTACAGAAAATTCAAACGTACAAGTCCGTAGTGGGTCTATGTTCGCATTAGCAATTTCTAGTTTGAGATTTTTCAAACTAAGTGTAAACAAGCGTGATGAAGCGCGGGACATTAGAAGCGGCAGCAGAAAAATTAATTTTTTAGATTTCTCCGAAGAGACCTACTGCAAGGCAAAACAGACAATCTAACGATAAACTTTAGGTATACTCTGGTACAGAATGTAACTTGCTTTGACCAATTATTTTTTTAGGGGAAACCAATTGGTATAGTTTATGAATGGGTTGCCTGTAGGAGAAATGGGTGAATTAATAGCAAAATAGAAAAAGACTTTTAAAATTATTAAAAGCTCTACAACTCACCTGGATTTTTCCATCAATGTTTATGGTGACGACAGCTCCATAAGAGTCACAAAGTTTCTTGATATTATTCTCACATCTACAAAAAATTACAATATAAATTCACCATCAAAAGTGACTCTCGGATAAGTTACAACATGCCTAGAAATTTATAGAATTTACCATAAAGTTGGGTCCGAACCGTCAAACATTTTTCAACAGATGGACCACGCTCAAAGCGAAAGCCAAGAAAATTATGAAAAGCTTACCTATGCAAAGCTTTGACTTTAATCCAGTTCATTTTATTCCCGCCCTTATTCATGAACAATTTTGGGGCGCCAACATTACCCGCCACAATCACATCTTCGTCACCATCGTTATCAAAATCAGTCACCAACAAACCGCGCCCCATTCCATTATAAACCATACCAAGCTCTATGGCCACGTCTTTCATTGTGCTGTTCAAGCCCCGGTTATGAAACAAGACCATGTTATCTCGAACGAACGTTTTCTCGTTGAATCCGTTGGTAGCGACCAAGTCCAATTTCCCATCATTGTCAAAATCAAGGAAACTTGTACCCCAAGTCCAATGGGTGTCACGTACACCGTACTATAACGAAATAATTAAAAAAATTACCTTCTCAGTCAATTATCTCTAGCCTAGATTTTTTCCGTACCGCATGTTTGATTATCATGTTATTACATGACTTTTTCGGTGTCAGGAAATAGATGGGGAGGTAATGTTTTGTTAAAATGAGCTAGAACAAAATTTAAAGGTCAATATCTCCTGAACCAAAAGGAAATAGAGGTTGGTTTATAGCTATACCCGACATTGTCACTTGAAGGGTTAACGACATTATTAAGAATATTTTAATTTGATTTCACGAAAGTTAAGAACATTCAAAGGTTGTTAACGTTGTTTTGACGTTTCAACGGTAGAACGTTATTTGGACGTTGAAAATAACGTTGTGTTCCTACTGGGTTAGCAATACCAATTGAAATGCTTACCTTATCAGTAACACCTTTGAACTTGCGACCGGTTTGCTCTTTCAAGTACAATTCATTACCAGTGTGATTCAAGCGACATGAATACAAGCTGCATGTCTGATTATCATACGCTGTACCTCCGACAAATAAATCAATGTTCCCATCCATGTCGAAGTCACCAACTGTCAATCCCATAGCATTCTAATGGCGAAAAAATCAGTTGTTCGTTATTTTTGATGCATTCCTAAATTAATTATTTTAAGTTCTTCACACCTTCAAATCCGTCTTTAAATAGAATAAGGTTTTAACCTTTAACCTCGACACATGCTCTATGTAAAAGAGACCCACCCTCCCTCATTCCACCTAGGTGAGATCTCGCGCCTAAACTGAAATTTCGGTTATTATATGAAAACTTTTGTTAAAAACATTCCCAAAGGAAAGTGGGCTAACCAAGCGAACCCGTTTAAATCGATCTAAATGTTTACATCATGTTCATTTATACCACAATCACGTGTGCACTCAGTGAAGGTACCATCTTTGTTGTTCCAAAACAATTTACTTCGTCCGAAATCTCCAACAACAAACAATTCTGGCCAACCATCATTATCAAAATCCTAAAAGCCAAATAATAAGAACAAAATTAGAGCAACTATTATTTCCTGGAGGAGGATGAATGTTTTAGCGGCTACTGCTGCTAATATTTTCATAGCCATGAAACCCTCAGCTCTCTTCTGCCTTCGTATCGTCTCGTGAATCAAAGAAGGCAGATTAGAGCTGAGAGTTTCTTGGCTATTATTTTTATTACTATCGATAGGTGGTCTTTGTTTAAAAATATTTGGGAGCTGGAATCTCGATCAAATAGTTTATTTATACAAAATTATCACGATAAAGCCTATAATTATTGCTAACATAGTAATACGGAGACGTTATAAACTCAATCTCATATAGCGTGTCACTTTCTTTTAAAAATTAAATAGGAAACTTCAGCTTACTGTAAAAGAACCTCCAAAAACATGTGTTCCGCTGTTATGTGTGTTTCGTAAGTCTGACCAAGCATTGTCCATGTTCACACCAGCTTTCTCTGTAACATCTTCAAAATAACCTGGTTTCTCCTTACCAAGGTTACGAAACAACCTGGTTGCTGATTGCTAAATAATAAAAGTGAATTAATTAACATATTTTCAAACTTCGAAGGAAGTTTGGTTGCATCATTAAGGGATTGAGCTTCCAAAACTTACTCGGCAGAATTTTGGCAAGTATAACGGACATAAAAAGCCGATATCTTCCCAACCTTTTTCAACGTCAGATTATTGAAGCCAGGAAGACCCTTCCTTTGCAGCTGAAAAGTTTTTTTTTCTTAATTGCAACCTTGACACGTTCCTAAGATGTTCTTAATTTTCGAACAAATCTCAGCCAAAATGTTCTAATAAGCACGTTCTAAAGAAATGTGTAATCTGAACCTTATTGCGTAAATTGTATGTATTATCCACGTAATGAGGGCGAATTTCCTTTGCCGTGTAGGCGAAAATATCCCGTCCGATTTTCGAAACAAAAAAACAAACTTCGGTATGGATGCATGTGATTAAGCTAATTAGTAAATTTAATTGTCTGGTAATTGCAACCGATAGTCTATTTACATCCTTTTCTCGAAAATGTCATAACCTTTAACAAAAATAGTTGTTTTTCTCTTCTTCTCTTTTTGACGCCTATATGCGATTGCAAAACTAGTTACGAAACGTTATGGTTTTGACGGATTAAGTGTTATGGAAAAGCGCTTTCCGAAAAATAAGAGAAAGGACGTTGATTTCCAGAAAAATAAATTTTCCGCGTTTTGAGAATGTTTTTTTTAATTGATTTTCATACATTCGCGTGTTTGCGAAAGATGGGAGGGGCAAAACAAACATTTCATCGAGTTCCCTTTCAAGTTTTTGTCTTAGGGAGTGGTCATTAAGTATAGCACATACCCGGGTGGAAGATATTTTTTTAGGGGGACTTTCAATTATATACCCTGACAAAAAT
>JAUJPO010064025.1:0-12696 GCA_032270745.1 Tiaropsis multicirrata | reverse complement strand
GAAAGTTCTCCTTCAAAGGGTTAGGACATTGGCAAATAAAAGTGAATCTTATTTTTTATGAAGTTGCTCCAACTGCCTGTCTTTCTGAACTGAGCTGAGGATTCGGCAGAGGAACACAGGCAGAGGGTTGTGCAGAATACTGGAAAAAATCAAAATCTTGAATTTTTTTTAAAGTAATGAAAATCCCTAAGAAATTTTACCTTTTTGAATTTTGCACTGACAGAATTTGATAAAAGAATTGTGGTGCAAACTACAAAAAGGTCATCCACCAGTGAGTGTGCCAGCAAGAATTTTCGATCTTCAACTTCGATTTCCATATTCAACTCGCTTACTAAGTTCTAAAGGAATCTTTATCCAGAAAGAAATCTGAGTCATCGAGCCCATTGTAAATGACAACCTTGGATACGTTTTTGGGCAGATTGGGCGTTAGAGGCGTAGGGCGAATAAAAGAAGCTGTTAATGACGTCATCTCATTGAGAGGATTTTCCTTCATCAAGAAACGAGAAACTAGCGAGAAACACGATCAGTGATTGGAGAAAAAAGAAAACAAAATGGCGATCACAAAGCCGGTTAGTGGGACGAGCTCCTCCATGGATAATCACAGCAAAAGTAAGCTGTTTGAAGGGTATGAGTTTGACCAAGAGGGATTTGAAAAGCTTTTTCATGAGCTTGATGTCAATAAAGACGGGCGGATTGGAGTTGACGAATTATCAGATGGACTCAAAAGATTAGGAATCCATCAAATTCCTGGACAAGCTCAGGTATTTATTTTCTGAAATTTTAACATTTATTAACACACTTGATTCACATTCCAGGGATTCAGGGGAGTTTGGGGACATCTAGGGCTATTTTTTGGGGTTTCCAGGGCAGCCGAGTAGGGTGAAAAGTAGGTTGAGTTTTCATTTCATTTTCTCCTGACCTTCAAATCAAGTCACGACCCTGGGCAACCCCCGAAAAACATTAAAAATGGATGATGTTTGTACAATAAATTTTTGTAAGAAGATACTACTAAAAACCCAAAAAAGTTTAAGTGTTTGGTGGTCTCGTGGCGCAGAACACGACAATAGTACGACCCTGGACGACCCCCGGAATCCCCCGTAAATTTCTGGGGTGATCCGGGAGTCTCCGTGAGATTCCGGGGGTTTCCGGGGGTCGTCCAGGGTTGTACAATAGTTTTCTAATTAATATATTTATTTCATTGATAGAGGAAAGTCTAACTTTAATTTTGAGACATAACTTTTAAATTTGGTTCAGTATTTGCCGTGAACGGGTGATACTTTGCATTACTCTGCCATACTTTTCACTCACCTTATTTCCTTTTTTCTCCTCATTCTGGTCATCAGATTGAATCGCCTGTTTACAGATTGAAACATGTAAATCAATTACAAATCAAAACATAACAAAAATCTGTAGATCAGATTTCCTACAGATTTCCTTTAAAAAGACAATTCAAAACTTCTTAAGCCCAAGTTAGAGTGTATCATGTTTCTTTGTTATTATCCCCCCTGAGAGATGCTAAGCCAAAAGCGAAAGTAATTTAGTAATTATAATGCTCTCACACAGATGTTTATCTTTTCCGTTGTTCTTCTAACAGTTTTACAAACTTAAGTGTAACCATCGAAAAATATTGCTGTGGCGTGCGCAACACAATCATGTGACTCTACAGGACTCATGTTTTTTCTTTTACTTTTGTTTTTGAAATGAACATATTGCTATTCGATAAAATACACAGTGCAAAGTATGGCAGAGTTATGAAAAGTCACCCCTTGACGGTACTTTGCACTTCGTGTTTTACCGAATAGCAATACTGTATTTACAATTTAAAAACAAAAGTGAAAGAAAAAACATAAAGATTGTGCCGTGCAAGCATCAGCAATTTTTTTCCATGGTCACACTTAAGTTTGCAAAACTGTTAGATTTAAAACGGAAAAGTGTGTGAGAAACATGTGTGTGAGAGCATTATAATAACCAAATTACTTTCACTTTTAGCTTAGCATCTCTCAGGGGGATAATAACAAAGAAGCAAGAAACACTCTAACTTGCATTTGTGAGTAGTTTTGAATTGTCTTTTTAATTACTTTCCTAAGTAATCTGATCTACAGATTTTTGTTATGTTTTGATTTGTAATTGATTTACATAATGTTTCAATCTGTAAACAGGAGATTTAATCTGATGACCGTAATTTTATAAGAAAAACAAAGAAAATGAGGCGAGTGAAAAGTATGGCAGGGTGATGCAAAGTATCACCTGTTATAACTTGGTAAATATAATATAATTGATATAACATTTCCAATACTTTAATTTGATTATGGAATAACCACATTGAAAAGAGATTTTGTAGCTAGCGTGTTTCAGAACTAGGGTTGGAAAATGTGTCTTTTTCAGACTAGAAAAGCTGGGAAAAAGGAAAATGTTTTTGGCCAAAAAAGGCTGGATTTCTTTCATTGAATAAGTGTGTCCACATAATGCATGTACTTTAAGAACTTTAGCATGCCAAAATGATAGAAAGTTCTGTTGTATTTATTTCCTCTGTCTTTTTTTATTTAAGATTACTAGCTGGCAAGCCAGTAATTTCTCCACATAATTCGAAAAGGAATTCTCTTTCTCTTTAAGTAAATGATTGATGTCAAAGCATAGCAAGGTCTTCTCTTGTGCCGTTTTTAGAAAAGAATTCAAACAATAATAGCAAAGTCTTCTTTTCGCCCGTTTCAAAAAAATAGACACAAAAAATTTAACAGTACATTGACTTCTTTAAAGGAAAAAGTTCCAAAGATTTGGGTCTTTGTTTTTAAAAACATGCAACATCAAGGCTAAAATAATGTGGGATCACGCCTAGTGTTGCAGACAGATGGACAGATTTCAAAATAGTGCTATTAATATATAGATGTTTAATTAAATGCTTTATCTTTTTCTTTCAGAAAATTATTGATATTGGGGACATTGATGATACAGACGAGCTGTCTTTTGATGAATTTTTGAAATATTGTCATGATCATGAGCAAAAAGTCTGGTTGATATTCAAAAAGTTTGATACCAACAATTCAGGTAAGATAAGGATTTCATTAAAAATTTAACATAAGATTGAGTATTTCAATATATTCATTTATCTTGTGGTGAATTATTCATAAATTCTCCTAAATTCATCCCAGCTATTGAAATAACTTAAAGATGTTTTTTGTTTTTTATTTTGTATATATATAATTGAATCAAATCATATTTTTGGATATCCAGAAAAATAAATGAATTAAAATGAAATGTATAATGTACACCCCTATTCTCCTACGTTCAAATTCCTGCTCTGCAATAAAAGAATAGCTACTTATAAGCACTATATAGTTTCTTGTAAAATACAGATTATGAATGTTGATACATATATATTGTAGATGTAGTAAGAGATGAAGTTTCAACATCCTTATAAAACATTTTATTGTATAAAAAATGAGAATTTGAGAATTTGAAATACACTTGTTTTATCAAAATAGTAATTTTACTTAGAGATGATTGTAGCCAAAACAATAGAAATACAATTAGAAATATTTTGTAAGACAGGCCATTTTTTATGCCTTTTAATAAGGGTCAGATTATTGGATGCTGGCCCTCACAAAATCTTCCAGAAATGGTAAAATCTGTAGCAAAAACACTCCTTTTGTAAAAAAATCATCCAAAAAAAAGCCCTTTTTTAGTTTCCATCAGATGCTGCCCTGCCTTTCTAGAATTTGGATTTTTTTAAACTGTTACCAACTAGACTATAACATCTTTGAACAAGCTAAATAATATTTTGTTTGCCTTGATTTTATCTTTAGGTACAATCAATAAGAGTGAACTCGAGTCCCAATTCAAGCACTTGGGGGTGAAAGTTTCTGATAGCGAAGTAAATTTGCTTCTTAAAAAGTATGTTTAGCATTATGAGATCAAGCAAGGTTTCTCTAGTTTCTCTATTTTCATGCATCAGGTTTTTACTATGAGATTTTTTATGGCTTTTAAAAAGTGTCCGGTTATCAGACATTGCCCGGCTCATAAAGCCTTCCAGATAGGTTAAAATGCAAAAACCAAAAACAATCTTTTTGCAAAAACCAAGTACCCTTTTTTTAGTTTCCATTGGACACTACCCTGTCTTTCTAAAGTATGACCTGACTAGTTGTTCTGTACTGTCAGCTTATGAACAGAGCTGCAAAATTGATTTTACGATATGTTCAAACTAAACCATTTTCAAAAAGTTGTTTTGTTGACTTCATCATGAAAGATAAATGTTCCACATAATTTTTTCTTTTCATGGCGTTATGATATATTTTATCTGAAATTAACTTTTATAGGATGGACAAAGATGGATCCTTGCAAATTGACTGGGATGAATGGCGCAATTTTCACCTCTTGAACCCACATGCTCACAACATTGCAAATATTATCAGATTTTGGAGGCATTCAACGGTATATGGAAGCTATTTCTCTTACTAAAATCTTTAACTCCCATGCATTGTTTGGGACATTTATTGTTCATTTTTTTGGGTTTGGATACAGTTTCTTTACAGCTTTTTGGTTAAAATGTATCTCCCAACTATAATTTATTAATTTCTCAAAATTGTGTTTTGTGTTGTAATTCATTGCAAAGCTATCAATTATCATCAATACTTGCATTTGTCGCAAGAGAGCATGTACATAATGTGAATTTACTAATAGTGCAATGCATGGTTGCCATGATAACACAAATTCCTCATAGTTCATGTGCCTGACACTCATTTAAAAAGTAAATTGATATTAAATGGTAATGTAATCTTTCCAATTACTATAGTAATTCCAATGATCCTTTTTACTACATTTTAATTCCTACTCAAAGAAGTGATGTCATTTTACTAGTATTTTTTTTTGCAATGTTATTTTCTAAAAGCTTAAAGAAATATTCATCAATAATAAATGATTATAATAAAAAAGGGTAGATCACCCTCGAAGAGAGCTTTACAACAAATATGTGCAAATTGAAATTCAAGGAATAACTAAAAATAATGATTTTACTACAGTTTATAAGAAGGAATAGGTAAAAGGCCTTTATTTTCTGTTTGTTTACGTTAGTTTGGTCTTCCATTGAGTCTAGTTTGATGTTATCTTATTAAATGTGTTTATTTAATGGTTTTTCTTATGAAAATGTTATCACAGTATTTTGTCAGTTTTGGCTCACGTTCATAGTAGTGCTGTACTTTCAAATGTTGAATGAATGAATTAATAGAAGTGTTCTGTTCTGTTCTGTTTGGATTATTTTAATTTCTTTCCAATATTTTTTGTTATACCACTGATTTTTTTGGAGGCTGGTTTAGAATTTTTGTTACAATCTTTCGTGAACACTTGAACTGGATTTTGTTGATAAAAAATCCCTCTCTGAACGCTGAATTGATATTATCTCCACTGACTGGAGACAGGTTACTTCAAAAATTCCAATATTTGACTTATACATCGTGTTGCCAATTTATGTTCAACAAGGAGTTTGAAGCCTGTTTATCACCAGAGGCCATCCTAAAAAAACGTTTGTTTCGGTCCGCGGCCGGATGAAAGTTTTTCTACGAGGCACCCGGCCGGATTATTTTTTATTATTATTATTATTATGATATTATGTATTTTAAGTCAATAATAACATTGTTTGGCATAGAGTCAAAAAAAACTTAAATCACTCGAATTTTGTACCAAAAAAAGAACCCGGCCGCCCGGGTTAGGAAAATTTTGCTCAGGAAACAAGCAATTTTTTAAGGATGGCCAGATACTATTAAAATGTTTGAGTTGACTTTTCCAGTCAGTGATACTTAAAGAATTTCAAAAGTGTTTTTATACTGTATTTTGTTTGAAAATACTAATTATCTTGGTATTAGATATATGACGCACATAATCACGATGTACTTTGTATGTTTATAAGGTCGTGTATGTTTGACATGTTAATGTGTGCTGTTCTATGACGAAATTTTCTTGAGATGTTGACCTTTGATTCTTTGTCAGTTGTCGCTTTTTACATAGACTTTCTTCTTGTGACTTTAATTGTCATAGTTTACTTTCTTGTTTTTTTTTCAAAAAGAGGAAGTGTACTTGCATCAGACCGGATATTTAGAGATTTTGTAAAACTGGCAAATGTGATTGTGTTATAACAAGTTACGCGATGTATGAGTTGTTGTTGTTTTTGTTTGATTTTGGGTACTTGGTTAACTTTGTAACAAATTGATTAATTTTTATTACTGATAGAAATCTATGATAGATATGCCAAATATTACTTTGAACTTTGTACTATTCTTACTAGACTCTTTTGAAGATAAAAGAACAACTTTAAAGGAGTTTTAGATTATAAAATATAGAATATGACTGAATCGCTCTGAAAACGATAAACTCGCCTCTACGCCGGGTTCTGAAAAACTGCGTTCCAACAAGATATACACTGACTGTACTTCTCGAACCCTTTTTGGACCAAAATTCTTATTCGAAATAAGAATGTTGAAGATCAACAAATATAACGGAAGGCAAGAGTGGTTGATATATTTAGAGATTCCTTTACATATAAGTATGTGATTTGAATTAAGCCGTGCAAAAAATATCTTCACCTACCTTTCTGGGTGCACTGACACCAGTTTTTATCTGTTGCCATTTTTCACTTGTCTTGCCACTTTGATTCTTTCAAAAACATTTAAGCGATTTTTTTTATTCAAAATTTTGTACTTTTTTTTCTCATGTTGTAAGAGCTTACATTCACAAGTTTGTTATAATCTTTACTGTATGTAAAACAGGAATGTAAACGTTATACTCAAGCGAAAGAACGAAAAAAAAATTCAAACGTTTTTTTGTACAACAATAGTCTTAAGTGAAAATCCCCCTTCAGTAATTTTTTGAGAAACCGCAATTCTTAATTTTCTTTAAGCTGTACTAAATCTTCCTTTAGTTTTATGTTTTGGACGGCTCTCTTAAATTTTGACCTCTTTATTATAACATACACGAATGTATATCTGACATGCGTGACTTTCCATAAATGCATCTCTTTTTCTCGCTGTAGATATATTTTCGGTCAAAAAATGACAAAATCTTTCATGACTGACTGGTTGGTTGGTACATCATTAAAGTTGCTGTTGACTGCATAACATTGTTAGATTATTAGATATTCAAAGGCTGATAGGTGTCTTGACATAATTTGTTTGTCGGTTTCTAGAAACCTCTTTTAATTTATCAGATTTTCTATTATAGCTTTGCATTTTGTTGACTTTGAAGTGCATATAAATCGCGACGCTGGCTTGCCAGCTAGTGTGACAGATTACTTGAAATGTCATGGAATAGGGATAAATAACATTTATCCTTAATAGGAAAAGAAAGTTTAATTAAAAGCTAGTTAGTCTAGACGAGGTCTCTAGTTAGTCTCTTGCACTGGACAATTTCATTGATTCAGCATTCGCGGTTATGAAACTATTTTGAATGAGATTCACTTAAAACCACAAGGATGGTTACTTCTAGGGCTGAAAATTTGAAAAAAAGAAATACTCGATTCATTTCGAAACTCACAGTAAATAAAACATATTCTCATGATGATCAGCTATGATCAGTCTCGATTTTTAGACAGTCGTAGTTCGCACCCAACCTCCTTTTTAAAGGGGAAGTATTATTTTTTTCAGTTTTTCTATAATGAGACATTAAAAAAGACGTCTTGCATTGTTTCACCCAACCAATTTTGTGCTTAGTAGTATTGACGTAAATCACTTTGTTTAGCCTCTGATTTTAAACAAGGGGAAGGGGGAGGTTGTTCTAGACAAGGGGAGTAGCGACCCCCTTCCACGAACTATGTTCTGAGACTGTTATTATTACCGAGGTGTCTTCAGTTTTTTTTGAAAATATCTCAAGTCATTGTAAAAGAAAGTAAAAGTAATTTACGTGTCTGTCACAGGTCGCCTACAAACTGATTCAATACATATTACAAAAAACAACTTTCAGGATTAGATATAGTATTAAAAAAAGGGTTGCACCACCACCACCACCAACAGCAGTGACTTTCCAAGATGGTGTTTGCGTCAGGATTTGATGTTGAATATTACCACTGTGTCGGTGTAGGAGATGCTGATTACCGTCATCTACATATGGTAAACCAAACCTACAAAAGGATTCCTTTGAATTGTGGTGTTGCCAACAGATGTGAACGAGTGCCCTCTAATTCATTTCATAAACTAACTATTTCATCAGTTCTTCAAAAGCTCACCAATCTTGAGCTTTTGCTACTGTATCGGTCACAATTTTGAGAATATCAGATTTTTTTTAAAGCACTAAATTGCTACATCAATAGAAAGAAAGTACTAAAATAAGAGCAATGATTAACTTCTCTGAAGAGAGCTACAAAATCCGCTCTAGTCTTACAAATAAGCCAGAATTTTTCTTCCTAGTCATAACTGTTCACCTTCAGATTTTTTCATTTTTGTCCTTCTTTTCCCTTTCTTCCAGTTCATCGACATTGGAGATGACATGGTTGTGCCAGATGATTTCACCGAAGAAGAAAAGTTGACGGGAATGTGGTGGAGACAACTGCTTGCTGGTGGTCTGGCTGGTGTTGGTAAGTCTGGCAAATACATAAATTCTATCAATCATATCAACTTATTTTAAACCTGACTTAATTTTCGATACAGAAAGGTGATGAATATCTTGGAGGAGATAAATTGGTCTTGGATCCGTTTGGATCACGTGCAACACTAATATAATGTTAAGGGATTTTTAATGATTCAAAATGTGATTGATTTATCTTTTTTTATTCTTTCAGTTTCAAGGACTTGTACCGCACCTTTAGATCGTCTCAAAGTCCTTCTCCAGGTTAGATTGTTTTGTTTTCCTAACTTTCAAAAAGGAATTAGCGGACACTCTCTACAAGACAGACACCTTCAATTATCGAAAACATCTTCTTTCTTTCCCGATATGATCCGTTAGACTCTATAACCCTTTAACAACCCGGCCAATACATTCATTAAACGTGTAATCGGACGGTTTACGAAAGTGACGGGTATGTCCAAGTCGAAGTTTGAAAATCGACCCTTACGGACACTACACACTACATGCTAATTTTAAAGACTCTCATAATTAGGACTAGAATATTCTCAAAGTTATGACCCTTGGAGAGACTTTTGTCCGAAATCAAGGTACCCTTGCCGCTTCGTACAAGTCCACTTTTTTTGTCCAATTCCCAAGTCCCCTGGGAACCAAACACATTACTGCACGAGTCGCAGCGATCATAGGTACCTATTTGTAGTGTCCAAAGCTAATCTTTTGTATGAAATGATGTAACACCAATTATAATAATATACTGTATCATGTATATTATATGGTTTTTATATTGTATAGGTTCATTCAGGAGCCGGTGAGAAGAGTTGGGGTATCAGGAAAGGTTTCAATAAGATGATGTCTGAAGGAGGTTATAGATCTTTGTGGAGAGGCAATTCTGTCAATTGCATCAAAATCGCTCCCGAATCTTCCATCAAATTTTTCGCATACGAATATGTAAGTGTTTTTGAAAGACATTTTTTTTTCTTTGATTCATTTGTGCAGATTAAACCTGAAAACGAGAGAATTATCATTCGGAAATTTATACTGGTTCTCCGATTGTGCATTTCTTTTGTTTAATATATTTTATTATATTAAAGGTGATAAAGCATTTATGACTACCTTAGGGTAACAAATTTTGGCGGGGAGAGACTTTGGTGAGAACAAAATTTTGGCGGATTTGGCGAGATCTTAATTTGCGGATTTTGGGCAAATCCGCCAACATTTCTACCCGCCAAAATAAGTTACCCTATAAGGTACGATGAGCATTGAGAATCATGACGTCAGATTTTATTGTGTTGAGAAAGGGTTGGAAAGGAAAAATCTATTATTTTTTGGAGAAAGAGATAAACAAAATCTCGCTGTCCAACGGAAAACAGCAGCGTTGCTGGGACGTGTTGTACCGTGGTATACTTTTTCGTAATAAGATCTTCTTTTTCTTTCTTCACGTTTCAGATAAAATCATGTTTAAGGTTACAAGATGAAGGTCGTGGGCAATTAGGACCACGCGAACGTTTTATAGCCGGTTCATCTGCTGGTATCATCTCGCAGACTAGTATTTACCCCATGGAGGTATGTGCTTGCTTTTTTAAAGTATTATTTTAGATTTTTGATGAGTGTAGTAAATGATGTAGTAAATGCTTTAGAACTAGCGCGAATTTCACGAATTTCACGAATTTGATCCTTTTTCGAGAAAAAAAATTAAAATTACACATAATTTTGTATTTTGAACAATACCAACCTTGTTTATCATTATAATGTATATCTTCCTTCTGAACTGAAAATGTGTTCTTAAATTTAAATCACCGTAAAAGCCTGAGATATGATTTTATAATTTTTTTTTACTTCATAAGAAGTACACTACGTCGTTACACTAAAAGGATTTGCCAGGTTATGTGTCTTTCATTGATATTTTCTAATGGTCTCGTTGTTTTCAGGTCATCAAAACTCGTCTTGCACTTGGTAAGACTGGTCAGTACAAGAACCTGGTGGATTGCGCTAAGAAAATTCTTCATACAGATGGTTTACGTGGTTTTTATAAGGGTTTGATACCGAATTTGATTGGTGTGGTACCATATGCCGGAATCGATCTTTGTGTTTACGAGGTATAATGACTAGCATTCTCCATAGGTGTAGTAGTGTAGTGGTTATCGTCTTCACCTTCCGTGCAGAAGGTCTGAGTTCGATTCCCACTCTGTGCTACGATTCCCTTTGCAAGTGAATGTACCTTTGATCAGATCAACCCATAACATGTGAGGGGGGATTGGGTAGTCAAGTTAAGGAACTTGGATAATACCTAAGTTTGACCTATAGTCAACAATAATAGCGCTGAACTAACAGTTGACTGCTTATTCCTTCTTCCCTTCTAAATTTCTCCATGTAGAGCCTTTTTGCGATGAATTTGTGGTATAGTAATGGTGAAGTTTAGAGGTCTGTTTGGAATTAATAAGCCCGAATTTCATTTGTGATGTTGGCACAAACGTATACTGTGAATTGGATTTAAGTTGTTTTTGTCAAGAATATGTCAAATGGGCATCTGAAGCATCTAAGAAGGTCCAGAGGAGAGGTTAGGGGGGAAATCAAAAATTTAAGTAGGAAGCGTTTATTGGTATTTCGGAGTGTGTAAATACACTTCATTATATTTTCTTTTAGACACTAAAAGTTCATTGGTTAAGCACGCATGACGAAATAGCCAATCCTGGCGTCTTGGTGTTGTTATTGTGCGGTACAACATCGAGTACATGTGGCATGCTTTCAAGTTATCCGTTGGCCTTAATACGGACAAAACTACAGGCTCAAAGTAAGGCTTTATTCCTTTATTCCTGACAGAATGTTTCCAGATGGAATAATAACATACACTTCATCTTCCCATTTGAGACCGCGTCGTTCTTTAGTAAACTAAAAATCGCTTTAATAAAAAAGACATATTTTTGTCTCGATACTCCCTTCTCCAAACTCGTTTAAAAGACTTTACGGCGGAAAACTTGAGTGTTCTCAAATTGGCAGACACACTACCAGTATACAGTATAGCTAGCTCTTTCGTCCTAGTGATACCCGAGGTTCATACTTCTATCATCCATTTTTTTATATGAATCACACAAGATTTCGTTTTACAAAGGTTATGTAATAAACGATCCAGCTTAAAAGTTTTTACATGTGTCAGCATTTTTTGTGTAATCGTGAAAATATTTTATCAAACTTTCCTTTACACTTATCTGCACATATCAATATTTTTCTTTGCGTTTTCTTAGAATTGTGTCGTCTTTGTTTTCTTTTAAATAAAGGATTGTCAGCATTACATTGAGTCAGCATTTTGCTGACACGTTGAAACATGCTCTTAAGAATTTCTCTTGTTGTCACACGTTTGGAATATGTTTTTGGCTTTTTTTCTGTCTAACGAACCTGATTGACATTCAAATGTCAGTTACCATACTTAACACTTACAAACGTCCTTATGTCAACCCTTAAAATACAAAAAGAGAAGAAAATAACTTGAATTTCTAGTATTCAACTTTAGACGATTTAGTTAGGACTGTGAGAAATCGTTAATAGATTCTTTTACACCATAAGAGCCCGTTTACATGGAAGTCAGATCGGTCTGAAATGATGGATCGTTCTTAATTTCTACCTTGTTTACATGAAATTTCAGATCGGGGGTGGTCGTTGCAATTCTTTGGGCCGATCCTTGTAAATGCTGACACAAGCATTTCAAAACAATAGAAACGCATGCGCAGATCTATCATTTTGATTCAATCCGTGTTTACATGTTTTTCTGGACCGCTCTGGAATATTCGGTCTGACATATTCGGTCTGACATGTAAACAACAGGATGTAAGACTGTAGACCGACCGACCTGAAAAAGATCTCAGTACGGGCGAACTGAGATTCATGTAAACGAGCTCTAACAGTGGGTTGTTCCAGAAAGTAATTGTGCGCACGGGAAGGGGATGGAAAGGGGGGTGGGATGTCCGATATGAGCTTTTTTCATAATTTACCCGGGACATTTTAGATTAAATTGTTGGCCCTCGTCTAAGCATTACACAGGAAAAAATCATTAAATCCCAGGGCTGGGATCAAGCTATTTCCAAATTGGGAAAACGCCAAATTCGGGGTGGGATTTTGCCTTGGGAACATGACGACACTCCCAACCTTGGAAAACTTCAA
>JAUJPO010064013.1:0-27097 GCA_032270745.1 Tiaropsis multicirrata | reverse complement strand
GAAAGAGTAGAGATGCTTTGGAATTGAATTCAAACATTATTATTGCTGCTAGTTGAAATAAAAGACAATGCCCATAGTGTCCTTAAGGGTGTTGTCCCCCCATACCTAAAATGAAAAAAGTCCTTTCCCCCTCCTTATTTGTCCCCCTCCTGGCTCCTAAACAAATTCTCTCCCCCCATATTTTCCTTCAACTCCAAAATCATTCCCCCCCCCCCTGAATCCAGGGGGGAGGGCACTATGAACGTACCGATAACAATTCTTGGTGTGTGAGTAGAAAATTTTGACCAGTTGCAACAATTCCAAGTCACTCCATCTTTACATTTTATCACACTGTTACCTGTAGAAAAAAACAAGACGAAATATGTTGTAGGAACGTTCATAAATTTGTGCAAAAGTGATAAATGTCACGAATGAAGAAACTATCAGAGAAGACAAGTCAAGAAAAGATAATTGATTTTATGAAAAAATAATCACTGGAATTAATCTTCTATAATGGTGAACATTATTCATTTGACGTGCAGCTAAATGCTATAATGTCTTCCTGAATTTTTGTATAAAGTCTCCCAAAAGCCCCGGATTGGATTAAAACCATTAAATTCATGAATCAATGATTCTGGACCCAACGCCCTACCAGGCCGCTACAAAATTTCGAATTAAATAGTTATTTATAGAACGGCAAATATAGGGGGTAAACAGTAAACACGAGTGAATCAGTGGAGATAGGGGGTCGCGAATTGCTCCTACCAATCGCTTACCCCTCGTACTTCCTTCAACTCGCAAGTCTTACCCTAATTAAATTGATAATAATATATTTTGAAACATTATAATATTTAGCCGTAACTTTCATTTGTGCTGTGTGTTGCTATTAAACTTACAGCCTTCTTCCTGATCATGATGAAAAACTTTGACAAAAGATTTATATTGGATGAACCCAGGCCGAAGTAGTTTTTCTGTAGTGAACACATATCTGGAGAAAGAAATAGAAGGGACATTTGAAAATTATCATTTGATTAAACTTTTCCTTGAAGCTTTGTGTATGCGTGTCATTTTTGTATTTTTTTGTTTCATATGAGCTTGATCTGTTTTGTTTTCCATCCAAAGGATCAATTATTTTCCTTTTTAAATCTTTTAAAAACGATTGAATCAAAATCCAATAATATTCCAATAGAGTTTCCAGTGCAGTATACAAACTAGGGTAGTTTAATTAGGAAGAATTAACAACTTACACAAACGATGCATCTTGAAACGGTGACCAGTGAAATGTGTTGAACTAAAAATCAAGAAAGAATAGGACATGACGAAAAGCTTTTTGAGGTTTGATCTAATACTTTGTCTATATGGTCCAGAAATAAAATAATGCTGATCCTTCTCTAAAATTAGCATTTTAAATAAAATTGACCTTTAACTACATCTCAGGAATGAAACATTTCTGGAGTCAATATAAAAAAAGTAAAATTGGCATGAATCAATATTTACGTTTTTATATGCAGTTGCTAGACGATTGTACCAAGATTCTTGTCTTTTCTCAAGTTGGATGTCAAGGCTTTTATTAGATGGTAATTTAGTTCTGAATATATCATGACTGTAAAAGTAATAGATTGAATAAAATAGAAAAGTTTATAGAATGAAACATACCACGACAAAGAAAGTATCTGAACTTTTTTATAATTCATTGTCGCCTTTTACTGTAGTATTAGATGGAAATAGAAAAATAGAAAGGGAAACTTTAATCCCAAATTTAATAACTACAAAGCATTCTACCTGTCTCTTCTGGCGACAAGCATATTCTTTCCATTTTTGCTGAACTAAAAAAATACAATAAAATAAACTCCTACGATTTGGAGAATAAAAACAAAAACGTACTGGATTGAAAAAACCACTTTGTGAAGAAAAATATTAGCACATACAATTCTTTCGCAATAAAGTTCTACCTTTACAAAATAAGAAGTTGCAGTGTCTTCTTCTGCAAAACTCGATGGAATTGATATTGGAATTTCAATAAGGTGTTGTGGTCTGCATTTCAGCGAATGAAATATTGTTCTTTTTGAAGACCTATGATTGAAGCAAAAAAGAATACAAAATAATAACCTTTATCTATATATTAATAGCTGTAATCTGAAATCTGTCCGTCCGTCTGTAACACTAGGCGTGATCCCGCATTATTTTAGCCTGGATAAAATGCGCAGGAAAATCGAAAAATAAAGTGGATATTTTAGCAATTTTTTAAAAGAAGTCGTTGCATTGACAATGTTTGGCCCAAAAGGTTTTTTGAGACCCTGGGGTTTTGCCTATCAGAATATCGCAAAATTTTCCACATTCGCGAATTATTTATTACTTTATGGGGTAATTGGGACCCAAGTGACATCATCAAAATGGATCAAACTTTAAAAGTCAATATCTCGGAGTTGGGTTGGAGTTGGCTGACCCCTCATTGGAACTTAAATTTTACAGGGAATACAATGGGGAAACAAAACAGCATCCAAAAGTGAAGCTAAAAGTTAAGTACTTTTTTGGGACAATTTGACCCAATGACATCACAAAAATAGACAAACTTTAAAAGTCAATATCTTGGAGTTGAGTTGGAGTTAAGAGGCGGTTGACCTCTCATTGGAACGGAAATTTTATAAGGAATACAATGGGAAACATTACAGCATCCGAAAGTAAAGCTGAAAACTAAGTAAAACAAAGTACTTTTTTGAGGCAATTTGACCCGGTGACGTCACCAAAAACCCTATAACTACACACTGAACTAGCTATATAAAATAAATAACACAATTTGTAAACACTTTTCCATAAGAGCGAAGCGATGTCGATATAGCGGCATGCGATACTGGCTTGTCAGCTAGTTAGATCAAATAAAATAACGGTAAAACAAGAAGAACTCTCACCTGATGAGAGAGTTTTCTTTTCCAAATATATCTCTTTTCCAAATTTCTTTTGGTAGATTAAAAGATTGTAATTCTTTGATTCTGGTGACTTTGTCGGTATTCTAAATAATCAACAATATATTTTTTCAAACATTTGTAACTCCTGTGTCAGGCTTGTAAACAGAAAAATACCAATATTTTCATCGCTACTATTCGTTTCTATTAGGAGAAAGAATAAATTGGTTGGGAATGTAAAAGAGAATTAGAAGTATTTGTAATATAATTCCAAGAACTGTAATTTCATTGTATTATTTCTAAAATTGAAAGGTTATGTTAACCTGTACCATACATGTGTTTTTGTTTTCATGTTTTTGGATTGAACATGGTCTTTTGTTATCTTGAAATATTTTTTCTTTTCTTCGTCATAGTAAAATCCAGGAATTTCACGCACTAACAAATGAAACAAAATACAATTAAACAGGTCTAAAAAACAGTATTGTATTGAATTTATACAACATAATCATGTTAAGTGTAGTTTGTATGTTAAGAATGTAAAGTAGCTTTGAAATAAAATTATTGCTTCCATTTTATTTTCCTGTGGGATCATAGTGAATCAGAGCAAAGTAGAGAGGATAGAGACAAGGTTAAGAAAAACAAATGACAGAATGGCAGAACTGTACTTCCATATGAAATAGCTATTCCAGCACTATTCCTGTGCTTAATTTTATTTCGCTTTTTTACTTAATAAAAAAAGAGTTTACGCAAATTTAAATTCAAAGAGTTGGCGAGTAGTTAAATAACGTTCATCTACAGAACCGCCTAATATTTTATAGAATATCCTATTGTGACTAGCTTCAATCTTCATCAATTGTCAAGACTTCACTCATGTGAAAAGGAATATTGGATTCTTTTAGCCTCACTCTCAAAATTTGTCAGTGTGAGAAGACTTTCAAAATACGCTTTTACTATGACAGTTAAAGCAACTTCATAAAAAATAAGATTCAATTTTATTTGGCCATGTCCTCACCTCATGAAAGAGAACTTTCAACTGAACTCTAGCCTTCTTTGTCCCTCTTTTATACCCATGATCTAGTCTGTACTTGTTAGGCGTACACACTCCATTGAATGCAAAGAGTCAACTCTCCCATTAATCACACATCAATTTTATTACATGCATTCAAAACAATCATTCAAAAACTATTTTATTTTATTACCTAGGGAATTTCAACTTGCTATAGTTTTCGATTCTTTTTTTCTGTGTGTGTGCTCATTCTCATTTCGCATCAACAGAGCAATGATGTGTTGACTTGTTCTACACTCAAAACTTTGACTTGCAATGCAGTCTTAGATTCAATACTTGAAATATTTCAATACTCAAATCAATTTTCAGTCAATCAAATATCATTTATCATTCATGGATAGACTTTATTCTCAATTTTCACATTCTGGCAAGTTGGTAAGATTATTTCATATTTCTAATTTTTAACCTCGTTTTATTCAAATTTCTTTGTCAAGATTTGTTAAGTAAATTTAGTATTTCATTTTTATTTCATTTAGTTTGAACATTTTCATCAATCAATGAACATGAAACCGTGAATTTACTTGAGTGGTTTAGAATAAATTCTATAGCCGCAAATCCAGGAAAATTTCAGCTAATGCTTCTCGGAAACATAGGTAATATTGACCAGATTAACATGAATATTAATAATATGATTCTAGAACCAAAAACTTGTGTAAAACTTCTAGGTATTAAAATAGATTGTAAACTGAATTTTTCTGAACATGTTAAAACGCTGTGTAAATCAGCATCCAACAAAGTCAAGGCCTTATTTTGAATAAAACCCTATTTAGACATTAAAAGTGCTAAAAGACTTTCTGAAGCATATATTTTATCAACCTTTAATTACTGTCCATTAATATTAAACTTGTTAGTCTTTCGTGGTAGTCTTTTTTGGAATTGCCTATACCCTCTGAATTTAAATCTGCTGATTCTTCTAAGTTGTTAAAAATCAAACTCAAAAGCTGGTCCGGTGAAATTTGTGCCTGCAAAATCTACATACAACCATAGCATCCTTTTCTTTATCCCTTAAAATTTTTCATTTATTTTTATTGTTTTTAAATTTTTATTTAGTTGGTTTTTATTAGTTTGTACATAATATAAAATCTTGTTACCAACGGAAAATAAAGAGTTAATAATAATCAAGTTACAAACATTATTTTGTGTCCATTTCATTTCCCGGTCTAACTATCCGGCAACAGTACTATATACAGTCTAGTCTGCACTCCACCATAAAGGCTAATTATTAAAAAGTTAATTATCTCATTAATTACCTGGTTGGGGATAATTATTTCTTCATGACTGGATAATTTATTAGGTATACTGGGTGACTTCGCATGTTTGACGGTGTATTGGAGCCCTGAAAATTATGCAACAAACTCAAACTTTCTTGAGGGTAGTAGAGGAAGGTCTAACTTAAAGTTTGAGGTATAACTTTTTAAACTTGATTCATTGATCACCAACTTATGGCCTTTTTAATTTAAAATTAACTTTTCAAAAGGTCCAAAAACACGTCAAAAAAGGGGTATCAAATTAGGCATTTTTCACAGAATTCTTTTTCAAAAATTTTGAATTTCTCTTTTTTCTTCCTATTTTAGCAATTCCAATCTAAAAATGTTGTTTTTTAAAACTTTAATACCATTGATTAAATCGTAAAACTCATAAAAGAGTCCCAAAAGAGTTAAAATGCTTGTCATTTATGAATTAATTGCAAAAATTTAATACCCCTTTTTTGACGTATTTTTGCACTTTTCAAAAAGTAAATTTTGACTTTGCAAGCTCATAACCTTTACTACTGGGCCAAACTTTAAAAGTTATACCTCAAAATTTAAGTTAGACTATCCTCTTTCTAAAAAAATGACTTTGATCTCAGTCAAGATTTCTTTCAGCCTCAAGTTTTTTTTGAGTCACCCGGTACAACTTTTTTAAGTAGGTTTAAAATTTTCCAAAATGGCACAGACTAGAACATGGGTATAAAAGAAGGAGAAGGACAAAGAAGGCTAGAGTTCAGTTGAAAGTTCTCCTTCACATAGTATCCTTGAGGGTCTTTTTATCTTGTCCCATACCTAAAATCAAAATTTTCTATTCCCCCAGCCCCTCATTTTTTCCCCACCCTGGCTCCGAACAAAATTTTGTCAATTTTCAGGCAATGATACAATTATATATATCAAGAACTTTCTGACACCAACAAGGATGTTTTTATATTGATATAATGATTAATTATAATGATTATTCTGCACTTGCACTTGAATGAAATCAAGGTCCTGCACTAGAGATCTGGAGCAAATCTGCCATACTCTGAAAACTGGCACCTCATGAAGGAGAACTTTCAACTGTTGGATGAAGCCTTTGTCTGTCAATGAACCTAATGATGATGGAATAGGCTTGAAGAACCTTAAAATCAAAAGATTCTTAGATTCCATGTAAAAAAGGAACTTGACTTACTGGTTGGTTGACTCCTCTCTTTTTACTTTTTCCAGTTTTGGTTGGCCATTGGCTTGTGGCAGCGCGAGAAATCGCTTTCACTTTCACATTCCTTTTCAAAATTGACCAGCATTTAGTAGCCTCGCAACCGTGTTGATCCTTGATAAATGATGAGCAAAAGCAGGCTAGTGTTTCAATGTGGGTGCGCATAACAATCAACTAATCAACTGCATTTTGGGTCTGTTTTGGTAAAGTTTTTACTCAAATTTCAGATACTAAATTTCTTTAAATTTTGGATGCTACAAACCTTCAGCAATGGCTACATCACCCACTGTATCATCTCCAACTGGAAAGAAGCTAGTAAAAACCAAAAGTGGTTTGAGAATGATCAACATTATTGATGATGAAAGATCTCCCTTTGAAATTGAAGAACCTGTTTGGAAGCCAGATTCAGATGTAAATTTATTTTTGTGTGTGTCTAGGAGTTTAAACAATGATTTAAATATAATCATGATATTTATGATTTATTATGTCACCAACCCTTTATTTTAAAGACTGACGACAGTCATATATATTGGCAAGTTTTTGTCCTCACTCGCACTTGCATCTTTAAAATCCTATAAAAAGCTGTTTTTTGTTCTTTTACTCTCTGTCATAGACACTAGGTAATCGAGCAAAAAAGTCTATTTAAATAGCTCTAAAAATTTTTTGCATCAATTCAAGTTACTTGAAATTTTCAGGAGTTGTAGACAGTCAGAGAATCCATCCAAAAACGTGTCCTCTTAAGATTGCAAGCACAAAAAATACATTCATTAAAATACAAAGAAGTTTGCAAAAAAACAATAAAACAATGTGATAACATGAAAAACATTTATCATATTTATTATATACACTTGAAACATTCACCAATTCCAATGGTTTAAAAGCAATTACCTTTTGCTATAGACCAATTGTAGTATGAAAGGAAAACAAAAATCTTTAATTGAATCTATTCCCCAGATGAAACTGATAATAATTCTAATAATTATAGCAATAATAATAACTGATATTTTAAGTGGCTGGCCATGGAATAATGTCAAAACTTTTAGACAGTTCAAATGAATTCCTTATATATTTTTTTCTTTTACGTCTCTCTAGACTGCATTCCACCCTAAAGACTAATTATTAGAAAGTTTATCTCATTAATGACCCCGTTTGGGATAATTATTTCTTCATGACTGAATTAGTCTGGAGATCCATACTCTATTACAAAAATATCACTGTCCTGTAAAAATCAAATTACTGAAATACAGAGTATGGTATTTTTGATACGATTCAAATCATAAAAGAAAATAACCGTTAACTTTTAAAAACAATTCAAAACTCGCGCCACCACTTGAAACAATAGTTCTGTTTGACGTCATCACTTTTGTTTATCAAATCATAACAATAAAAAATTAACCAATCAGAAACCGCGGACAAAATTGGCATCTTCAATAATCCCTGGCCACTCTGTTATTTACTTATCTTCTTGTATACTTCTTATGTATGAACAGAGGGGACAGGTTTCCTAGCTAGCTTGTGTTTAGCTGTTTTGCAGTGAAGGTTTTAATCTTTAATATGATCGATTTATGATCTATAATAGGACGTTTCTAATCCTTAATGGGATCCTTGTGATCCTTTAATATGATCCTTGTGATCCTTAGAATCCTTGTGATTTTTAATAGGATCCTTTTGATCCTTTTGAACCTTATTTTCCGATTAAGCTAAGGTAAGGATCAATTGATCCTTTTTTGAATCATGATCCTTGATTAAGGATCAGGATCCTTAAATAAGGATCAACAAATGAACTTGTACCACGAATCCCGTGGAACGTCACATATTTATAAAAAAGTATGGCTCAGATCTTTTTGAAATTTACATGATAGTTTTAAATACAACTCAGACAGTTAGGGATACCTGTAAATTTGCACATCAATCAGCAATATCTCCTAATTTGGAGATTTTAACACCCTAATTAGGAGATAGAGATGTGCGGGAAAAACAGATTATCTCAAAATATAGCCTGAAATCCGTTTGTCAGAAGATTTGGAGAATGAATCTTGCTATGTCAGCCTCCAACCGTTTCGAATTTGACTTCCTTTTACGATTTAGAAGCTCCGAAAAATATGTGATTTTATCCTAACAAATCATTAAAAAAGACTTTAAAATTATTTAATGTGAAAATTATGACGAAAGTGCCAGACGTAACTAATCGAAAGATTCGATTACCAAACTCATCGAATTTAATCTAAATTAATGAAAGTATTAGAATTTGATTAATTGAATTCATTGAAGGCTAATCGAAGTAATTGAGATTAAAAAAAGATTGGAAAATTCTATTAATTCGATAGGTTCGATCAGGCTTCGATTAGTTCGAGCATCATTCGATTAGTTTTCGAATACTCTTCGATATACTTTTCGATTAAATTTCGAGCTGTATGGGTAAATTCAGCGGGAAATTCTAAAAAGCTAAAGTTTCTTCCCACGGAAGTTTTTTCTCTTAAAAGTAAAAATGGATAGATAGCAGAAAGTAAAAGGTAAGAGTTACAATCCTCGTCCGCAAAAACGGCGTCTTCACTCACCGTCGCTGCCCCTCACACTCGCTTTTATTTCGAATTGGATGCCTACCTCGCAAAATGTGATAAGCTAGAGGAAATTGAAAGAAAGAAAAATGGTAATAGAAGCCTATCAAATGATAATCTAAGTCAATAGAAAGATCATCGAAGCTATTGAAGGATAATCGAAGTCCATCAAATGTTAATCGAAGTTATGGAAGGGTAATCGAAGATTTCGAAGGGTAATCGAACTCATTGAGAAAAAAGTTGGAAAATTCAATTACTTCGATACATGTTATAGATAGATTTGATAATCGTAAACTAATTGAACTAATTAATTTTGATTAAATTTGATGAATTCGATTAATTAAGTAGTTTCGAGATCAAGTGCCCTCCCCCCGGGTTACCAACGTACATTCGGACTGCAATCAGTGTTTCAAAATTGGACCATTTTACAGGGCATTGCAAAATTGGCTGAAAAAACCACTCGCCCTTATAGTACATTTTTTGGCCATTTTCCTCCAGTTTTAGCAAAGAATTTCAAAATTTTCTCAAACATACCTAGGTTTTGTCAGAACCTCGAAAAACTTACCCTTAAAAGGGCTGCACGTCCGGTAGGTGGGTGGACTTCTTACCTTGAATGCCACACGTTGCACACGGTGTTCTTGTTTTGGTGCTTTCTTTTGCGTCCGGAGAAATAGAGAAAACTGGCGCGAAAAGGTTTTTTTTTTTTTTTTTAAGATGGCGCAAGGAGAACGCAAAAAGTTCGCAGACGCGCCCAGACAATTTAAAAGCTGCTCGGGTTATGGCTGTCTTTTTTAATCCCGTACTTGGGCAAAAAACTGCTGGGTATATGTGCGGCGCAAACCCCCGGCGATTTTTCAAGCTTCCAAAGTGACTCCCCCTAGCCCCCTAGTCGGATAAACAACAAAAGCAGCCGGCGGCTAGAAAACACAAAATAACTGTTCATAAAAAGCGTTTCCAGGGCTTTTTCGGAAACGTGATATTATTTCTGGTTCTTGTTCTTGACTGAGCTTGTCGGTTTCAAAAAATGAGTCTTGGTGTGATACTTAACCTTGTAGAACCAATCTAGAGGCCTTTATAAAAATTTCTGGACCCGACGGCCCCAACCATGGTGGGACCTCCTTAGATGCTATAATATTGCTCAGCCCTTTTAAACTTGTCCAGTCTTTCTATCATGAGCATGCCCGTGAGCATGAGGCTTTAAAATATTTGAAACGTTTCACCTATGCGGATTCATACTTTGCTGATCCAGCTTTGCGCTGTTTCGCCAATTTTGAATTTAATGGCTCTGACCACTGTGAATTTTCGTAATTTGTGATGCATTAAATGTTCATTTGAACGTTAAATAGGCCATTAAAATATATTGTGTTATACATTATCTGTTAGGCCAATTATTTTTAAAATATAAAAATATTAAAATCGCAATGAAAAGAATTGATGAAGAAGAAATTGAAGACTTTTGTGAAGAAGAGTACAGTAGACTCTCCATAACTCGAACACCCAAGGGGAATCGAAAATCGTTCGAGTTATGAAGGGTTCGAGTAGTAGAGAGTTTGGAATTTTTGCAAAATCTTTGTTTAATTTCATGGAATGAGTTGATGGAAATGAAATATTTGATAAAATATCTACTTTTTTGCTTTGATAAGAAGGTCAAAAACATATATATTTTAGCATCAACAATTTATTCACCGAGGAAAAAAATCAGTAATTACAGTTTGTTAATTTCGCTTAGCGAAAGTATTACGATCAGCTTCTGCGGCGATGGATTGGAAGATATTTTTGAGAAAACGAAAGTAAATCATCTTTGGACAGACTCACTAAAATATTCTGCAATATTTCTAAGTTAGTGTAACCACGGACGCCTTTTATGCTAGAAAATTATATCACGAAGTTCAAAACCAGCAAAATTCTAGCAATACCTATTCACAAAAATCATAAAAGAAGCTGACTTTTGGTTTTGTTCAATAACAGATACGACATAGACATATGTTGCCAGATTTTAAAACAGTTTTTGGCTGCAAGGTAAGATGTAACAGAAGAAATCTATAAGGTTTATAACAAGCTTGTCACTAGGGGGGTACGTGTTGGGGCCGCATCACTGTGGGTCGTGTCGTAGTTGACTCAACTGCTCAACTGGTCAACACAATCGATAAGTAGTAATCGATGGCATGGATATCGATTGTTTCCGATAAACGAATAGATAATTGATACTCTAGATTTTTTAAGACGACCTTGATTTATATCGTTTCATTGATTGAACATCAGTTTATTGATCTATTACATTGATAAGTAATCAATAGGTTATCAGTAAAGTGTAGCTAATCAATGACTACAATAATTGATACTCAGGATTTTTGTGTCACTGAATTACCTATCGATTATCGGAAACAATTGATATCCAAGCCATCGATTGCAAAAAGCTATTGATTGTATCCAGTGCAACTGCCTGCCTGCCACAAACAAGGGTCAATATAGGAAATTCAAAAAACTCTTATAAAAAACTCCCTATTACTTGAACCTCTATAACTCGAATCTTCCCTTAACTCGAAAGATTTTCTTGGTCCCTTGGAGTCCCTCTCTACAACTCAAATGCAAACACATTTGAGTCAGACGTTGTTTTTGTGTCGCAATAAGTTTAATTCAGATCAGACGGTTGCAACTGACAGATTGATGGGTAATTGACCAAGTAACTGCTGGATTTACGATTCACTCTTATTCTACGCGGATGGTTTCAATAGGATACTGGTCTATCTATTTTATTAGGTTGTTACTTTAACAGTCCTTTTTTCAAAAACCTTCTTTAGGTTGAGTTTTCTCCTAAATCCCATAAGCACACACTCTGTGCTCCAGTGGGTACCAAAATCTTAATGGAATGAAAAACCTACTGGGGGTGGCCAGTGGCGCGGATCCAATCGGGTCATAGATGATTTTAAAACATGGAAACAGCAGGCGCGTAGACAGGGATGGTGCAAAATGTGCGTTGGAGAGCATATTCTTTACGATGCATTAATTATCTATTTACATTTTCAATAGTTAATGACTATGTCATAAAAATTTGCACTCCTACACAAGTTTTGCGCCATCCTTGGCTACGCGCCTGAACTGCACTTGGCTGAAAGTTACTTATAGCTTATAGTGTGCTGTAGATGTGGCATAGATGTAATGTTAACTGTAACACAGAAAATAGTGATTTAACAGCACATAAACCGTCTGACTTGTCATGACGGGTAAAATTAGCAACAAAAATTGACGGTACCGGAATTTCCAAAAAAAACTGCCGGTATAACGGTATTTTTCGAAAAAAACCAACGGTATCGCGGTAATTTTAAACCTCGTACACCCCCGTATGTATATCATGCTTCCTTCAGGACTCCTTTCATTGTTTCGTCCTAGTAGCAATCTATTTGGAGTGATTAGGTCCAGGAGGGGGCGAATGGGGTTTGAAATTACCAAAATACCGAAATATTTTGACCAAATTTCCGAAATTCCGGAATAAATATTTCTTGTTTCCGAAACCGATATTTCTTTTAACTCAATAAAATTGAACAAGACGTTGGATTTCACGAGTTTAACGTTGTACCCAATTCAAGTATCCTTTGTGCCCAAAACAAATACACCCAAGTCAAATATACTGTGTTTACTTATCCGACATATAAAATAATTGGCCGCCCGGCCGGCATGGTTAGGACGAGAACCACCGATTAAAAACTAAACTTCAATCAAAGACCCCCCAGCGACCCCAAATATAATGTCATCGCACCAAATTAAAGTCTAAAATCCTATTTTGATCAAAGAAGATATGATGATAACAATTGTAAATTTTATGACCCAACTTTAAAACAATATCATATTTGATCCAACCCGGTGGGTTTTCATCCCATTTTGGTTTAATAGTAATAAACGAAAATGTTTGGAACTGCCTCGATGTTTTCATTGAAATGCTTTGGAAAATTTAAATAAGGTTTGATAAGCAGTGATACCAAGGTTCCTCAAAATAGAAATTCTTTATATGTTGCCCGGGTCAAAAAGACATTGTCAGGCTTCTTTGTAGATACTGGATATATTTTCCAAATAATATCAATGAAATTCCATAATCAAGCTTGAATTGGAAGTCTTTAAAAAGTAGATGCATACAATTTAAGATTTGAAAACAATTTAGCTTTTAAGGAGGTCCCATCATAGTTGAGTTGGGGCAGACGGGCAAAGAAAACTCTGAAAATTATGAGAGACATGGACTCTAACTTAAAGAAAAACAGTCCAAATAAAACCATTTCTTCTGCCTAAAAAGGTTATTATCAAGAACACCGTAGTTTGGTAAGAGACAATATTTATAGTCATGTTGGTAAAGTAGCAAAGCTGGACTGTCTTAAAAGTTAATGCCTTTAACAAAATGATAGAAAGACTGATGTAAAAGGGCTGTGTATAATATAGCATCTAAGGTGGTCCCAGCATGGTTGGGGCCGACGAGCCTAGAAATTTTTTTAAATTAGGGTATAGTCTCTAGATTGGCTAAAATGGCCTTGAATTAGAAAGCGCTGCAAGTCTAATCTTCATCATCATCATCATCATCGTCATCATCTTTCGACTCTCAGGTCGGAAATAAGCAATAAACCTCCCTCCTGTATTTCTAGCCCTGTCTCTCGTTTTACCCTGTCGATAAATCCATGCTTTTTGGTTCGTTTTGGACCTGTGTTGCACCCCAGTAGGTCTGAAACAGGCTCATTTTTGGTGCGAAAACAGTGACCCAAAAAAGTTAATCTCCTACAAGAAACAATAGATGAGATTCTAGGGCGTTCATTGTAAATCTCATTAAGTGGGGTGGTTTCGCCAATCGAGGTTTTGGACTCTTTTTAAGTGATTTGTGTAGCATCCGCTGAGGCATTTTTCGATATATTTAGTAATTGTCCAGATTTCAGAACCGTAGAGAAGAATAAGTTATATAAAACATTTAAAGGTTTTAAGTTTTAGTTGATTAGAGAGATTTGATAGCCATTTTATTGTCTGAACCAAAGTTACGGTATCGACTAAATTTTTCTTATAAATCGGGAAAATCGGGTAAATTTCCACGTGTTGCATTTTGCAACATATACTTTTGTTCAAAAGTTATTATTATAAATATTAAGAAATAATAGATTAATATAATTTTGAAACTTAGCATAAAGGGTTAAGCATGTATACTTCAAACTTAGTATAAATATTTGAAGTGTTAAGAATATATATTTGAAAGTTCAGCATGTAAAGGTAAGGGGACACGGCAACATCTTTCATGCTGCTGCAACAAAAAAAGATTTCAAATCGATTGCGAATAAAATTGTTAGCACACAGTTTCAGGAAATAATATAGTCTAGTTCTAATATAATATATTACACCCCTACCTCCTAACATACAATGGGTAAATAATGGTCTGGAAATCGAGACTAGAAATAATAGGGTGTATAATGATTGTAAATTGAAACATATATCTGTTAGGACTGTAAGGATATCGATGGGACTAACAACTATCAAATACAGCTCTGGTCAAATTTATTTTACCCTAAATTTCTGAGAAATTCTCTCCTATTAGGAATGAGGGGTGCGTGAAACCTTTTGAGTACTATTTCCTCATTTTTGTCATCCTGGCTAACATTATATAGACTGTAAATTAGATGCTCAGAGCAGGTATAAATCAAGTACAAAATAATTAAAAATTTATTTACGAAGATATTTACAAAAGAGAATTTAAGAACCATCAAGAAGGGGTATTTAACCGTTCATTTTATTCCAACTTTTTGGATAATGTTTTAGAGACTTCATATAATGCTTCGAGCAGAAAAGTTACCATAAATAAGCAAATCACAGTCAAAGGTGTTAACAGTGCTTCAAAAACGCCCAATATCTTCAATCCTCGATCGATCGGGTTTTGTAACGGCAAGTCGAAGGTATACGCAAATGAACGAAACATGTTATCGACAACGTAAAAAGTCAAAAATACGTAAGACGAGATATCTAACAAAGATAACAAAGTCATTGTTTCATTATACGGTTTGATTTGATAGTGAAATAAGGAGAGAAATGCCATTACTGGAGCAACAACACACATTCGGAATAAGGGTTCAATAATGAAAGTAACCAGAATTGCTATAAATAATCTTTCGTATAGTCTCCAAGCAGTCCACCAGTAGAGAGTTTTTTGTTTGTTGTCGTCACCGACGCAATGGGTTTCAATAACTCTGTAAGGTGCTTCGAAAATATCGTATAGCGCCAAATGCAAGCCCTGGCGTTCTCCAAGTAATCGACTCTTCGTCTCACGGTAGTAGAAAGTGAGCGTTAACGCCAACAACGGGAACAAGAGACATACTATGAACCAGAAACGGTTAACAAGTCTAGCATCATATAAACGATATGACAAGACCAGAGCTGTTGGGAATGGTAAAACCCAAATAGCTAGCAGAACCACAATCAACCATTGCCAAGTTTGGTAGCATTTAACATCCCCTGAGATGTAAAGAACCTTTTCGCCGTCAACCTCCACGCAATGTAATAATACTATTACAAACAAGGAAATGTTCTTGTAGCCAAACATCAGGATTTTGATGCTGCATAGAATCAATCGATCAATGACCGAAAGACCTAAGATGCTCCTTAATTGAGTTTGTGCTGCCTTTTTGATCGGGTATGGCTTCGATTCCTCTTCAACCTCTTTTTTGGAAATTGAAGATGTCTTTCTTAGCTTTGTTTTGCATTGGAAGTAGCTTATGACGGTGAAACAGCAGAGAAAAATAAACAAAAACATGAGCATTGCGCCGATGAATAACACGTTTTTGATGAAGTTGATCCATAATATGTTGATAGACTGGAATGGACATATCTCTTCAGCTTCCTTGACAGCAATCTGTAAATTAAACAAGTCGATGATTCGGTTCTGCGTTTTATTGTCTTCAGAGTGATTTCTTAACGTTAGCAAACTGACTATCTGGAAAAATGACAATGTTATTTGCAGGACCGCCGAAAATAAAAATCGCCGTGGTTTGTCTTCAGTGAAGAGGCAATCGTTGACTACTCGTTGGTGTTGATACATGATGCATGAAGCGTGTTTTGGAAAATGTTTGATCCCGTCTCTCGAAGCTTTGCGTTTGATCTTGATCCAACGTTTTTGAATGTATAACATGATAGCAATGAGAATGGAGACGACATCCTTAGTAGCAAATATAGCAATTGTGATGAGGAAGGCAGTGAACATAAAGATGACCCAGAATTTTCGTTGACTTTCAGGTGTGCAGATGTCGTCATTGATGCATTTTGGTGAGAAGTAACTTTCGTAGTATCCTATACACGTATTGAAAACGGTTAGAGTTGCAAAAGAAATTACCTCGTGATGTGTTATTTATTTCATGCCTTGGAATAATCTAATTTTATGACCTGCGAAAAAATTCCATTTTTCTTAAACGCATTTGTGGAAAGTTTGAGGCTCAACATTTTACGTCAAAACTACTCTTTATGTGATGGCTTAAACATTATAACTCGTTGTTCTAAGCAGACACGGAACGTTGTTTTGACATCCAAACAACGTTGGTTCAACTTCAGAACGTTATTGGGACGTTGAAACAATGTTGGAATAACGCAGTGTGTCTGTTGGGTTGAAAACAGTCATTTCAATAGAAATTTGTATTTGGACTTCGCATGAGTCTGGAACTTTCTGCAGGGGCCCTCCCCTGGGCAAACAATGAAAAGAAAAAGCTTTTTTCTGAGACAAGGATAGTCCCGACTATGTTTTTTTTGCGGTGAGAGGATTTAGTATCTAATCAACATCATAAAATAATTTCTTACCTTCTTTACAAGAACCACACAGCGTTCCTTCCCTGTGGTGATTGCAAGTGGTTCTACTTTCGCATTTCTTTCCTTGATTCGAACAACAGTAAGCTGGTGGACATGGCATAAATTCTACTGTGCTGTTGTCGTGATTTGATGAGGTGGCTTTTGATGATGATCGTATTATTTGTCCGAAGTAATTGCCCTGACTTTTGATACCTGAGTGTTCATATAATTAAGATGTGAACGTGAATTCTTATATAAAACGTATAAAAACATAGAACTCAAGAACATAGTTTCATAAAACTCATAGTATATTTATATTCTCTCTTTTTAATCGCAGTTGCGACCTGCTAGTAGTGGTTAAAGATACTGATTTCCTGATTGGAAGGTTACGAGCAGAACACTCTCTGTAAACAAACCACATATCTACGATAACTCAAATGTTCATTTCCGTAGACGTAGAACAAAGGCGAGAGGATGACTAAAAAGACTTCTAAAAACTGATATCTTGGTTTTGAAAGTAACTTTAGGGAAAAAGAGGTAGTTTCAAAATTAAATAATTTGGAGGAAAATTTGAGATAAACAAAAAGCTTACCGTATGTACAATTAGCACCAGGTGGACAATCGATACATTCTCCAATTACTGGTGATCTTTGGATGACCAACTTTCTGCCATGATTGTCCCACAGTATGACATCAAAATCGGTTGTGTTTACATAATCAATTACGTGAGAGCCACGTGCCAAGGTGTAAGAGCCACGAGGACAAGGTATACAATCCACGTGATTCGAGTAGAACTGTTCACGTGTTTTGGGCGAGCTTGTTGGATTGTAGCCCGGAGGGCAGATTACTTTGATAGCTGGGGTGTGGTGTTTCTCCGATAAAACGTTTGGGTTCTTGGTTGGGAATTTGAGATGGAGAACAGATATTTTTGAGTGTCTCATTTCTTTAATATCTATAGTGTTATTGTCCATGTTTAGATGAAATTCTGAGTTGATTTCCAAATCCATAATGGCGCTCTTAACATCGTATTCTTGGTGATCGATAACGGAGATATCGAAATTTCGAATATCGATGAAACGTTTTTGAGTATTGCAAGTACTTTCGTAGATGAGAGCTTTACCGTGGCTACGTGCTAAATTCTCTTTGTATAGGATGTTATTGATGAAGACGTCGGACGCGAAGAAGATGAAACCTGACACAAAGTTGTTACCAATAATGGTTACGTTCACCACTGTGGTGTTGCTACGTCGCGAATGCCATAGATTCTCAGCAGTGTTATTTAAAAGTTTTGCATTCTTCAATATGATACCAGAAGAATCGACACCACCGAAGAAAGTTGACTTGATTTGGTTGTGTTCAAACCTGGCTTCAGATACTGCTATTAATCCTGAAGTTGTGAGGGTGTCTGTTTCACTACCATAATAAGCTAAGAAGGCTTGATGAAAACGACTGGATAGGACATCGATATTGTTTATAAGAATTTCACCATCCAAAGCTGTACGAAACATTTCAAAACGACAAAGGCTCTGGGTGATGTGGATGTTCCTGAAAGTTGTTTTTGAGCTTCCCCTGGTGAATAAAATTTGTTCATTGAAATGACTGTCCAACACTATCATTTGGTTGATTTTGATATCGGTTGATACGTTAAAGACGAGGAAGGATTTACCAAAGTTGCTTCTGTTTACCAGGATTTGATTCTGAAAAGTAATGTTACTGTTGGAAGAGTTAAAGAAGGTATCCAGGAATGTAGCATTGTTGATGACAAGATTTTCAACGGTTCCTTGGGTAGAACTCAAATGAAATCCTTGCTTTACCATTGAATGCTTACCGAAAGTGATATTCGATGCTTGGAGACTGCATTTCTGGCATTTGAAAAAAACAGTGTCGTTATATTCACCAGAAATCGATACATCTTCTAAGACTACATTCGAATTTTTTAACGATACTAATTCTTGATAGCTCGTATTTCCTAGCTTTCCGTTCCAAGATACATTTTTAAAATGAAGATTTGATGGCATCAAGCCAGTACTTTTGATTCCACCAGAGATGATGGTGGTGTTCTTAAGATTAAAGTTCAGCAAATGTAAGCTTCCAGCTGTGTCCAATATAGATTTCTGAACGTCAATGATTGAATTTTCAATTGAAATTCGGATTTGCTTTGATGCATTCGCGTTTGTTCTTGTCTGATTTATAATCTCCTTGTTCTCGTCAGATTCATTAGCATTGTTTTGAAAGAACGAAATTTCTGATTTGACTTTCTCAATGTTCTCTGGAGCAGTGACATTTTTATGTGAAATACTGTATGTGGTATTGTCAAACATACCAACCAGTGGTTGAGATCCTGTAAAAACACAATCCTTGAAATTTAAACTGACATCGTGTGACATGTTTTTGAACAAAGTAACATTGTCAAATTTTATTCCTTCAAATGTTAGTTTTCTTTCAACTTCGCTACCGATGAATTTAAACAAAGCTTTTTCCTGGAGACCATTTTTTACGCCATCGAATCCTGTGATCGTGCTGAATGAAGGCTGTGTTGCTTCATAATGCACTGCTTTGATGATCAAAGATTTATGCCTGATCTTTATGGTATCCAAAATGTAAAAGTTGTTTGTAAACAATTCACATTCAAGGTGAATTGTATCCCCGTCTTTAATGTCGCCACTGTCGAGCATTTCTTGTAGATAAGTGTAGGGTTCTGGCATAGTGTCACATTCGAGTCTGTTAAGTTCGTTTTTAGCGGGAACAATGTGAACTTTGGCCAACGCTAAATCTAAAACAAGAGATAAATAAATTCAACACATTCTAGTTGTTTCTGTTAGTGACCGCCTTAACCCTGTTGGTATCTGGTATCTGGACCTGATAATCAAATTACAATGTATCATTTTCCTTATTTCCAATAACTGATGCCCTCTTAACCCCACTCAATACTTTTGAAAATTTTGAAAGTGGTCTGTTGGCAATAGCTGACCTTTAATTACATAAAACCTGAAGAAAGGGAGAGATTTCTAAAAGACGTTTTAACCTTGATTGTTTCTGGCCCGAAAGACGTATATCTCATACACATTTTCACAACGTATACTTCTGACAAATGTCACTGCTATCTTTTGTAGCTGGAGACGAAAGGGAACAACGGCCTTGGTTCCTTGTCCAGAAATTTCCTTTTAAAAGTTTAATCTTTTGACTAAAAAGAACGGCTCCAAATATTTTGGAATGTTGCTCGTGGTAAAGGTTAAAACGAAGAGTTTTTTTAATTACTTCTTTTAATTTTAAACTTAACAAATTTCTTTTTTGGTTTGGATAGGTTCGAAGTTTAAAAATTCAACGTAAGACAGAAAAGAATTTATCGTCATCGAAATACCGAGAATTGAATCACATTTAATAACAAACTCATAAAAATGGATTTAGTCATGGCCTTGCAATTAACTTAATTACCATATTTTGAAAGATCCTGCTATAGCAACGCGAAAATAATGCTATTGATTTGGATGCCAACACATCAAAATCTCTAAACCGCTTTTCCAGAAAAAGTCCTTATTCCGACTGTTGAGGATGTCGATCTTTCTTAACACCAACCCCCCAGGATAAGCGTGCCGAAAATTTCGAAACCCCCTGAATATCCTTGGTCCTCAAATTCTTACCCCCTGGATATCCTATATTTATAAAAAATCTGTAGCTCATTCTATTGAAAACATCGAAATATTAAATTTTATCATCAGTGTATCGAAATGTGTATTGACATGTGTATCGTCTAACAGATAGAAACAAGGAAAAAAACTTGAAACCTACTCTACCAATTAATTCTCCTCCTACGAAGGCTGAACGTGATGATCGAATGATGATTGATCTATTTTTAGAGAACCAGTTTCGTTTCTAACGCCGAAGTTTGCTTGTTTGCTTACTTCCTGATGATCAAATTTAGAGATAATCAAAGTACTTTGTTTATGGTGATATCCACCTCTCCAACATTCGGTCGAAAAATCTCTACCTAAATCCTGGCATATCCTCGGTGGGGATACTTAGGAAAAAAAGGGTAAGATCTGTGTCGCTGGACAGGTTACCTTTTTTGGGGCTTTTGTGTCCCTGGTAAGGTCGCAAAAACACGAAAATTGAAAGTCCCTTTTTTTGAAAGTTTGAGAAAAATATGGAAGTTTTGGTCAAATTTGGCAAATTTTAAAATTTGAATCCCATTCGGAAAAAATCGCCAAAATTTATCCCACGTATTTTTCAAAACCCAGCAGCACACCTCCGTCGGACCAAAAAGTGAGTACCCCAACTCACCCCCCCCCCCTCCCCCAACCCCAGGGACATGTCCCCTTTGAGATGGAAATTTGAGATGGTATTATCTTTTTAAGAGGACTCTAAGAATTAAATTTTTGGCCAAAAATGCCACGAATGTCGCTACAGAGTTGCATTGCAAATAAGTATTTTAATTCCAGAGTGAACTTTCGCACTGTTGCAGTTTACATTTAACAATTATTTGGTTGAAAGAAGATTTAATTCTCTAAGTCGCCAAGTAATTCGTTCTAATTTCTTTAATTTGCCGTCTTTATGGAGACGAATCTGACGTGAAAAGCTGTTAAGTATCATTTTTCCATGACGATTCACTTTTTTCTCGATACACAAAATAATATATGGTCTCTTTTTCCAAAACATTAAAGCTATGATGCTGATATTCCGAAGATGTTTTTGTTTAAAGATAGTTCAGAAGAAAGTAACTTTACATATTACCCGATTCAGCTCACTATTCTGGGTACAAGGAACGGGAATTTAATATTAATTTTCTGTTGCATTGGCGTGACTAAACTATACATTTCCATGATACATTCAAATCAAGCATGTGAAGGAGAGGGCCCCTAGTAGTTTTTGTGATTGCGGGAATGCGCGAAAATAGGTTTCGTGCGTGATTTGCGAAAAGTGAATTTTCGACAATTCCCCCCGATTTACGTGAGATTTTCCCCGGCTTTAGAAAATCGGGATTGCGTTGATGCGTAAATTAAGGGATTGACTGGGGGGCTTCGAAGCCCTTAACTTTATTTGTACAATCGTACAATCATCACCCTATTAGCATCGTGTTATTACTGCACGTGTTCTGTTAAAAGGGTAAACAAAAGGTTCCGATCAGACAAAGATTATATATCCTAAGGAGATGCCCGATGATTGCCCTTTGGCAAGAAACTGTCAGTAGCAAGAATGAAAATCTTGTCTTTTCTGTTCTGAATTACATCCTATATATACACTTCCTTTTTCTATCTTCTGTGTTCTTTGTCATATAATTTATAGAGTCTTTCTTAAGTACCGACATACCACAATTTATTTTTTACACTGAAAGTTTCCTAATTTGAGTTTTGCTTCTTATTATGGTTTAAGTTATTATTTTAGTAAACCACATTGTTCCTCGTTTTAGTATAAAAACAATAACCATTCCGTATCTATAATTGATTCCAATATCAAAAACTCTAGGCAAACTGATGTTAGCTTTAACCCTGAAAAGTAATTCATTTATATGAAATCAAGTGATTCAAAAACGATCTCATCAACTCGGGCCATTTATCTTTTAGGGCATGAAGCAAATTTACCATAAACAATGCACACCAATAGCGCTCATCTGTGCATAGTCATATAGCTCAAAAGAAGCGTATTTGAATGTAGAAACAGGAAAAAAGTTGTCAAGTTGATATTTTAAATATGTAAAAAGTTATTAGCAAAAAACCGTTATTGTGATGTCCCAGCAATGACGTCATAAAAGTTAAAACTTAAATATCTATAAAACTATAAATAAAATTTTCAATATAGGTCCTTAGAGCTTTAGCGTACCGATTAGAAAACTCGCCATCTGAATATCAGGCTAGTTACTGAGACTGGGTTGTTTCACAAAAGAAAAGAAAATCATCATTAAGTAAATATATTGAGGATCGGCTTAACAACGCTACATCAGTTCGGAATCGGGATAATTGAAAAATTAAAACTATAAGGGTCAGTGTCGGATTGCAGGAGGTAGGCTATTTTATTCGAAGAGCATATTCTCCTCCATAGGCTATGACCTACCTCTGTATCTGAGCCTGGGGACCTTAACATGAAGTATTGATGAACTCAACTTAAAAGACTTGAAGAGTTCTAGGGCTTATCACTTAAAAACAAACAATGGAAATACTTACTTTGATGAGAAAAGAGTAAGCAACAAAACAAGGCCATGGTATTCATTTTCAGAAATCCAAAGAACTGCATCTCGATCCAAATCTTAAAAAAAGAGTTATTTTTAAAATAATATCTGTTACCATCCGCTTATTCCCAAAAACTAATTCTTCCTGCATTAAACATTAACCATGTATTGTCAATTTTGTCAGCAAAGTTTACGTACAATTTTTTCAATAGTTTATTTATCCGTTCATACATACAACACAACAAGCTGTCAAAGCTTTAATGTTCAATTTCCTAAATAATCTACTTTTGTTTATGTCATAATGTGAAACATTTTTGAAATCCACCCTCGTTATCATTATCAAAGCTTAATTATTTGCCATTGTTACTGCATTATCTTAATGATCTTCTTACCAATATTCTTCCACACGAACCAAAAACTCACTAACAATGCATCTCTTTATTTGCGGTGCTTAAATTGTCGTAAAAACTTTCTTGCAATTAGTTCTATCTCGAAATCTTTTTTTTTTGTGCAGGCTAAGTCATAATAAATTAAAAGCTTCAAACCAATCCCCGCCTCAGGTCTCATGAAGTGTTTATATTTTATGCAATTTTATGGCAATGATTTTCCTATACGATACCTTCTAACAAACAAATCAGCTTGATGTTTATGACTCATCAGAAACGGTTACTTATGCTACATTATATTTGTCACTTTTATATCAGAACCATTTGACTTTTGTCCAGTTTTGTTAATCTAAATATGACTCGGAAATTGACAATTTCTGCTACACTAATTTTCTGCTGTCGAAATCAGCAACAAAGAAACGGTAAACCATTATACCAGAGGGGGAGGGTACTTTGAAAAAAATTGGTTGCTGAATATATATGTATCCTTAAGGGTCGGTAAGACTGTCGACAGAATTTTACAAAGAATCTCCTGTAAGGGCGACTTTGTATTCCTAGAGGTCAGAGGTATTCAAAACTACCGTACGTTCGGCGTCTAAAACTTGCATTCAAAATCAAACCGCCTTCGTCAGAAATAGTACCTTTTCCTTGAAATCTAGTCAGCGATAGCGAAGGTGGTATTTGAGATCGAGTTTTGAAAAAGTCGATTGGAGGCAATAATAAAATTTATAAAAATAAAATTTCCTATCCATATTTATTCCATCAAAATATAAAAAGTAAGGCCTAATATATAGCGAAGACATTGGAAGAGTTTCAGTGAACATCCTTGTCATGGTAGTAAATCGATGATACTATTTGATCACCACGCTGATTATATAAAGACTTATTGACAAAGATTATTGTTTTGCAAATTTTACTGCTTATTGAATGTAGCCTATCGACCTTTCGATTTTTTCAAGAAAGTGAGAGTGGAAATAGTATCCTCTTTTTGACCTTAAACCTCACACTTACCCACAACCATTTTAATCGTGACGTCAAGCTATTTTTTCAACCACACAACGTTTCGAAATTTCATGATATAATATGATAAATATTTTTGACAAAAGATTGAGTTTTTAAATGTCTCTCGCCGAGCCCACTTTTCGCGGTAACCGTCGAAGTCATTTTTTTCTTGGTGGGATTCTGGGAAACAACAAGATAAAAAATTCACTCCTAAGATTATTTAGTGAATAAGTTGTTCTCTTAAATCACTAAAAAAAAGTGTAGTGGTCAAATCTGGGACGACTAAGAGCGGTCCGCCACAGTTCCGCGAGCAGTTCAACATGGTATCTTGCAGATCTATCTCGATCTCCAGTGCAGTGGGTGTTGAACATTTTGCTTTCCTGACTGTTTTGTTTCACCATATAGATGGACAGTTATTTGAAGGTGGATCTTGATATGATATAAACTGCTTACTGGTTGATTATGATTGACGAGTAACCATCCTAAAATGTCGAAAAGTTTTGAAAAAAAGAAACACCATGATCACAGCTTGCTTGCAAGAAACCTGGCACAAACGTCAGGAAGTGCTAGAATTTGATCAGTATTATCTCATATCGTCTGGTCAAAATGAACCAACTTGCAGTAGAGGATCTCAAGGTGTTGCTATTTGCTTGTGCCCAGACGGTGTATATGCATGGAACGCTAATGGTCTGGAAACTCATTCTGATCTAGGATCAAGAGTAATAGCTATTTGGTTATTGCTAAAAGACACGCATAACAAAAATATTGGTGTTTTTATGATATCAGCGTACGCTCCTGTTGGAAATGCCCCTGAACACATTTGGGATGAGTTCTTTGATAATCAACAACATGTTTAAGTCGGAAACGAGCTGGCGATATACTAGTGTTCAGTTGTGATTGTAACTCCCGTATGGGCGTGAACTGTTCGAACAAGGACAGTCCTCTTGGTAAATTCGGTCTATCGCATGTTCATGAATCTAGGAAGCGGATGTCATCGTACCTTGCAATAGAAAAGCTAAAGGTCGCTTCAAAATAAGGAAACATAGCAGGTGGATACACCCCGCATAGTAAAAACCCACATCAAATTGACCACATGCTAGTTAATAAGGAAATGTTTATCCGTTGTATTGATGCTGGCATCGCCTCACCTCTTCTACAATGCTAGACGATTCTATCGTCCGTGAGAAATTATTAATCACGGGAAATAATGTGTGTGGAACTTAAAGCCGTAAAAAGTCTGTTAAGAAAAGAATAAAGCGGCGGTAAAGTTTGGAACAAACGGACGATCACATTTTGGCGTGTTTAATTCAAATGGTTTTGCCTGAACAAAACAGACAGGTCAGTCATCCGTGGTAGAAATCACTTGCGTTTTTTGGTCGAACTCAGTCGAAACCTTGGTCAAAACAAACAGGACGGGTTGGAAGTATGGCTTCATATAAAAAGACAAAGATTTTATGTTTTTGATACTTATAGATGAGGATTCAACAGTTGAAACAACTTTTTGGTTTTATTTTTATTTATAGTTAGTTTTAGGGATAGTTAAAACTTGTGGCTAAGAATGCCTCAAAAAGTTAAGCTCTCTTGCTGTTTTGTATTTGCATTTTCAAGGGGTATTTCTTGCTATGTAATCAGTCCATAAGCTATTTTATGTACATGAAAGCTTAGGTTATCTATGTAGAAGTCTGTTTGTTACAAGATGCGATTTCTTCCAACAACCAGCGCAAGACACTACGAGAGAGGGTCGTCTGTGTGTCCCACTTCACTCGAGGATACTAAATTTTTTTTCATTGATTTCTGATGTTTAGCCATAGTTTTGTTAATCAGAATGACCTTAACTAAGTTAATCGAAAAATCTAAATCTAAATTTGTGAGTATTTGATTAAGTTTGATTATAGGTTCGATTAATTAATGGAACTGCAATATAAAATATTGTGAGAATTATATTAAAATTTTATTATCGACAAAATTTAATCAAACTTAAATCAACTGACAAAGTTCGATTATATATATATAACTTCGACAAAGTTCAACTAAATAAACCTTTTGATTAGTTCGATCAAAAACAGTCTGGAATAAAGATGTAAAAAAATCGTACCTATAGTATTACTATAGTATGACTTCCTAAAATTTTTTTCGCGCGGTCCTAAGTTTCTTATTTTCTTATTCCGTCGATTAGAGATATTGTCTTAGACGGTAGCATCGTCTACTACAATGCTATCTTCCTTACTCACCGTCTGATGAAACAATTTAAAAAGAAAAATGATACGCGCCAGCGACTTTTTACTCTTGATCTTCTCATTTGCTAGACCCGGATGTCAAACGCATTATTTTCTTGGAAAATGTAATTAAAAAACATTGACGCAAACGCGAACTGTAAATACTCTCTGAGTCGGAATCAATGACCAAAGCCGCAACCGATATTTTTCCTCGACAAGGAATAGCTCAACCGCCGACTGGTTAAAATCTGATGAAAAAGAATCTAATCTCCTTAAGGATACAAGTAGGTCTATTTTTTTTAATTGAAAAAAAAATTAAAAAAAAAATTCTTTTTCGCTTGTCAGATAGAAAAAATTGTCCTCTTTCCGATGATGTAGGTCATTAATTATAGATATCATTAATTCGCCGCAAAAATTGAAAAAAAGAAGTTTTTGCTTAATCCCTATTGTATTTCTTTTTAAAATGTTTATAAAAGGGATTTAATCTTTATCAAACAAATTGAATAAATTGAGTGAAAAAAAGAAAAACTTTGTTTGATTTAATTCAATAAACAGATTATCTTTCGGCAAACATCAAAGAAATGAGAG
>JAUJPO010064012.1:0-41950 GCA_032270745.1 Tiaropsis multicirrata | reverse complement strand
AGCATGTATTTCAGAGTATACCATGGAAGTGCCACAAACTCCGACCCCTATTATATGTATACGGCTATAGCCTTTAACGAAGTAACTAAGTTTAACTACAGTTAGTAGTTAGTTAGTTATTTAAAGTACCATATTTTCAGTGTTTTGGGTAACAAACTGCTTGGTTGAACTTTCTACTGCGCAATGGCACTAACTTTTGATATCGCATATTTTGCTGCATTTTGGTCCGACAAAAATAAATATTACATGGTGGTTATTGGACAATATTTTAACAACAAAGCAGTAGAAATTATTGATTCATTTTTTGGGAGAAAGCTGAATAAATTCTCTATTATTTAAAAAAAGATTTGTTTGTTTTAAAGCTTTTTTCAATGGTACTGTAAGGTATTTAAAACTTCAAACATTTTTGAGTTTGATACGCAACATTTGGCCACCCTTCTACAGTTGAACTCAAATGATCATGTAAATTGAACAAAGTCCTTGATTAAATTAAATTAAATTTTATTTTTTAAATCATTCCAATGTAGCTAAATAAAAATTTAGAAAGAAAGATTTGGGACAGTTTTTATATGTTCTGTTTGCCTAATTTAGAAGATCCATAATTTAAAACAATTAAAAACATCACCTATAAAATTGAAATTACAGAGGTTTTCCTATGGTACTTTTGGGTTCTGTAATGGGTGTTTCTTGAGTAAGGTGGAATGTTTTTCAGGAAGGATGGGTGTTTTAGGGTGGTTAGAATAGAAGTTATGCTGACTGGTTTGATCAGGATTTGTAAAATCCAAAAACCCAATAAAAATATATACCAGCCAACCAACCGGCTCTATTTTTGGAGTTTTTAGGACGTTAAAAAGAACATATACCTTATTACACGAATATAACTAGACATGTAATTAACGCGAATGACCCTAGCTTGCGTTGATTTATCGCGCATTAATTAAAACCACCCAATCAGAGCCATGGGGAAATTTAAAAAAATTGTTTTTTGCATTATTTTTGATCGCATAAATTTCAAATCCGTTATTTATACTTGACCAGTTATATTTGTGTAATAAGGTAGATGGTTACCTAAATCAAATCAATTCAACATAGATTGTTTTTACCTATTTTATGGCAGTTGAATTGCAAATGTTTGTTTGCTTTCGGTTACACTTAAATTGATTTGATTCTGTTCGATTCTGCTTGATTGACATTGTCTCAAAGTGTATCCTTCAAATTTGACCAGCTAAAACCAGCAAGCAAAATTTTTGCCACATCTCAGAAATTTTTGTTGAATTGAACCATCTAGATTTTCTTTTATTTATCCATCATCCAGAAACAAATCCTAAGCAAATTGAGAAAGTTCAGTTATTATAATGGTCTAAATGTCTAAATTTATTATTTTTTATTTAGAGTAAAACAGCTAGAAGAGGCAATGGAACGTGAAGGACTAGATGATGAAGAGGTAAATACTTTGCAAAAACCTTTAGTACAAATGTGTAGGATGGTTCTTTTGGAATTCTTATTGACATTTTTTATGAATCAGCCTTTGCTGAAAAAGATTAAAAATTTGTTATGTAAAAGATATGTTGAAATTCATCGCTGAATCATATTTATTTTCCTTCTTTTTAGAAAGAATCCAGGAGGGCATTATACGCTATACGAGAAACAGAATTTCTACGGTTAAAAAGAACTCGGATAGGAAGAGAAGATTTTGAGTCTCTGAAAGTCATTGGAAGAGGGGCTTTTGGTGAGGTAGGTGTCTTTTTTTTTTAATATCAAAAAGTGTTCTTCGATATATTTATCTTTACAGCAATTTTCAATAGCCAAGCTTTTGAGTCAAAGCTAGAACAATTTCTTTTAAAAGACAATATAAATTGCTAACATTGATAGTCAATTTTGAAATATTTTAAAAATATGGAAAGCGAGTCATTCAGTGAGTGTAACCTGGGTATAATTTAAGTTGATAATGATGTATACTGCCAAAGCTAAATGTCAGTAATTTTTTGTGAATTACTTTTTAATACATTCAACAAGATGTTGTTTTTTGAATGTTCTACTTTTCTTTTGGTATAGGTTCGTTTAGTACAAAAGAAAGATACTGGTCATGTATATGCAATGAAAATTCTGCGGAAGAAAGAAATGTTGGCAAAAGAACAGGTAGACTAGTTGTTATCTATTACCTTTTTTTGCTTGGCCCAAGCGTGTGTCCTATTTGATATTGCAAGTGTGTCCTACTTGATATTGCAAGTGTGTCCTACTTGATATTTTAGCACACATTTAGCACACCATTATATTTTTATGTGTTATTTTTATTGCAAGATATTTCGCTTTTACTTTATAATGGTTTATACATCCAGATTTGATGTAATGTTTCTTCTTTCATCCATAGGTTGCACATGTTCGTGCAGAAAGAGATATATTAGCAGAATCTGATAACCCTTGGATTACAAAAATGTACTATTCCTTTCAAGACCAAACATGTTTATATTTAGTGATGGAGTTTCTACCGGGAGGTAACGTATTTACTTTTAGTCTTTTCATTGCAGTATTTTTTCAAGTTTGTACAATTAATTGGTTTGTACAAATAATTGGTGAATTGTTACTGCAAATTTACTTGGTCAACACATAATGTTGTTGTATTTTGTACTACAAAAAGTATAATATTTAGAAGCCATTATTTCATCCCATAACAAATTTACAAGTTTTTCTACTCAAACTTTACGGTGGGTTTTTATCATATTTTTAAAAACATTTCAGGAGATTTGATGACACTACTAATACGAAAAGATACATTCACAGAAGCACAGACTCAATTCTACATGGCAGAATCAATACTAGCAATAAATTTCATACACAGTTTGGGTTTCATACATAGGTAATTGTTGATTTAATATTTTCTTGTCGTTTTATATTTTAACTGTATACCTTTGAAAAATGGCTGAGGATGTCTCCTTTAAGAATTTAACTTTTTTTCAAGTATTGTGGCTTACAAATAATTCAATGGGATAAATTTTCTCAGGGATTAAATTTGAGTGAATAGCCCCTTTCCGGATTTTTGCGGATATGGCCAAAATCTGCAAAATTTAATCCCCACGAAAATTTATCCCATTAATAAAATCTCCATCTATGTCATAAATGCCACCAAATTTCCATTAAATTCTGATTGTTTTATTATTCTCTCCTTTACAGAGATATTAAACCAGACAATCTGCTACTAGATGCCAGAGGTCATATAAAATTATCAGATTTTGGTTTGTGTACCGGCTTGAAGAAAGCCCACAGAACAGAATTCTATAGGGGTATTACGCCTGCAAATGTGGCAGAATTATGTAAGTTTTTTATGTAAGAAGTTTGGATTTATACAAAATTGAAATGATATATTCTAGTCTAAAATGTCCCTTCAGTATTTGTTCGTTAAAACAGGTCAAAACCGTAGAGAGAAAATTAGATTTTTGAATGTCAGAATGTTATAATGGGCTTTTCCAGAAAAAGTCCGTATCCCCCCTGTTGAAGATATAGGATATCCAGGGTGTCCGAAATTTTCAATATCCTAGGATATCCAGGGGGTAAGAATCTGAAGACCAAGAATTGCCAGGGGGTGGGGGTTGAAATTTTTCAATATCCTAGGATATCCAGGGGGTAAGAATTGAGGACAAAGGATATCCAGGGGGGTTGGTGCTGTCGGATGTCTAATTTGCTATAATATTGCTGTGATCATTAATGGATTTAAACTTTCAATTTTTTAGGCGACCCATTAGGGCAAAAACAAAAGGCGATGACATGGAAAAAGAATAGAAGACAGATGGTAAGAAGTTTGGGTGGTTTAAAAAAAAACTATATTGAGGTCCTAGTAAAAAGCATTTAGAAAATTTCAATAGGTGGCATTATAACAAAAATCTGTTATCTTCTTAAAAATGATCTGCTAAAATGCTAATGCCTTTTCTCTAATACATTTTAAATCAGTTTTGATAAAGAGCTTAGCACACTCTTTAACTCAGACATCTGACACCAAACGAGCACAATATGGTAGAAACAAGATTACGTAATAGTGTGAGAGAATTGAGCCATTCGAGACTGACTGAATTCAAGTGACAACAGAAATGCTAAATGCTTTATTAAGTTGTGGTTTTGAATGGCAAGATTTTGTTTGCTTGACAATTGAAGACGTTAAATATGCGTCAAAAGCTTGAAGATTGATAAAGTAGTCAAAAAATATAATAGAATATCCAGACCCTCTCAGCAGACCTTTCTATTAATGCTGCTACTCAACGTTGACATCATTCCCTTTCTCATCATTTTCTAAAGGCATATTCGACAGTCGGTACACCAGACTATATAGCACCTGAAGTATTTACGCAAAGCGGATACGAAAAGTCGTGTGATTGGTGGTCGCTGGGTGTCATCATGTTTGAGATGTTAATTGGTTACCCGCCTTTCTGTTCTGAAACTCCGCAAGGTAACAATACTTTTTTTAACAATTCACTTTTAAACATGTTTTTTTAACAATTCACTCCACTCTGAGACGCGGGTCACTGGTAAATTATTCAAAAATAATTGATCTGAAGAACAGAATAGCAAAAGTTTTACTTACAACCTTCAACATAAACAATACTCACACAGAAAAGAAATTATTTTAAGACTCTAAACACAAATCACGATTTAGCAGAGAGAAATAAGCCCGGTATGAAATTAAAGGTTGGGAAATTAATGGATGCGGCAAGATGACGACAGAGCCTGAGATCGAGTGCGGCGTTTAGAGTAAGGATCTTCTGCTACTTTAAAGTCACTCGTCATCCTTATCAACGAAGTAGAGGTATAGCATTGATCAGATGCTATCCTAAGAAATTATAATAACAGGGATTCATTTCTGACCATACAGTTAAGTACAGCAGATATGTTAGAAAAAATACAGAAAAAGAGAAAAGCAAGAAAGGTCGGCCTAGGTCCCGGTGCGGCGTCACACATCACCCGGTGCGGCATCGCGCATCCGAGCGGCCGAATCTGAGGGAAAACAAGTAGTAGGAAAATACTTAGACTTAGACTTTACAAGAAAGAAAATTCCCGCCCGACCTGTGGACTATAAACGGACCCAGTCCATCCGTTTACGGTCCACGGGTCGAAGTGCATCTTTTTCAAAACAATTTTGGTAATGGTCTAACTCACAAAGTGTTTGTGTCGTTTATATTATAGAAACTTATAGAAAGGTGATGAATTGGCGTGAGACCTTGGTATTCCCTGTCGAGATGCCCATCACGAACACATCAAAAAATCTTATACTTTCTTTCTGTACGGACGCCGACCGCAGGCTAGGGAGACATCAGTCAAGCATCGACGACATACAAACGCATCCTTTCTTCAGAGGAGTCGATTGGGAAAATACGAGGTATGTTCGAGTTTTAAGTTTTAAAAACCCTTTCCTTTTTGTCAACTGTATGAAGGAAATCACGAAATTTGATACTTGCGAAACTTTGACAAAATTTCTTGAACCGTGAAATTAAATACACTATAGTTGATTAAAATTTGATCGTAGACTGTTTGATGCTTTCGTGTTTGCACGTGTCCATTATTTCTCAACTACTCGTCCATAGAGCAACTAATACCTCTTTTTTTCAATTTAGGGATCGGCCTGCTGCAATAGCGATCGAAGTAAAAAGTATTGATGATACATCCAATTTTGATGACTTCCCTGATGTGGATCTATCGTGGAGTAAGTTATTTTTTGAAATAGGGGAGGGAGCGGTGGTCCTGGTAGGGCGCTGGTTTCCCGAAGGTCGTGGGTTCGAGCCCCACCCAAATCGACCCCCGTAGTGAGGTGTCCTCTCGCGTCATTAATTACCACAGGTGACGGTCCGGGTCACATGATAACCAATCCTTGAGAATGAAAGTGAATTCGGACCCTATAAGTGGATCTACTTAGGAAAAAACTTTCGGGGAAGAAACTTTCGCGAGCGTTCAAAAATTATGAACGTCTTTATTCTTGAAAGTTAATTTTGAGCAATTCGCGAAAGTTAATTCCCGCGAAAATGTAATTTTTTTCATCGAAATTTTGTAGGGATTTACATAACAAGAACATAGCAAGCTTTTATAAGGTGTTTTTTCTTCCGACATTGTAAGTTACTAAAGAAGGAGAGTGTTCTTACCATGGAGTTAATTCTTGCGAAATATGGTCAAACGGGCCATTAAAAAGTGAAAGTTTCAAAAAAAAGGAAGTTTCTTCCTTCAAAGTATCGTGGAGTAAGTTAACGCAGTTTATTGTAAAATTCTTTTTAGCGCGACATGCATGTGGATATCGATCCCTTTTCTCAGCCCAAATTCCCTCGTAAACTGAAACTTTCTAATTTTGAAGGATTTCGGATTTTTGCACCTCAAGAGCATTCATTATCTTTAATAATTCAAGAGTTCGAAAATAATCTCGACTGACTATTTTCTTATTTTAAATACTTAAAGTAGTTAAGGTAATTTGATTCATGATAATTTTGAATTTTTACAGATGCCATTCCAGAGAAGAGTGAAACCAACAACAAAGATTGGGTCTTCCTAAACTACACTTTTAAAAGGTTTGAAGGACTTACGCAAAGGGGATTAAAGAATTTGCCACTGTGATGAAAGTCAAAACCGTGGCGTTCTTTTGATGTTGAATTGGAACGAGAATGCCGGTATTGTTTGTTGTTCTACCGTGATTGAGAACCTCAATGTCGTGATCTTTTAGCTATAGCTGCTTTTTAGAAGATGTTAGAGAAATGGATTGGAATTAGTACGTTATCGTTTTAATTGTATGGAAAATTCAGCTTTCTATTTTATGGAAGCGTCCGGCCTTACCTGGCGAATTCGTGAATATTTTCAATTCGTAACAAAGACTATTGCGTTCACTACACCAGTTACCTGACTTCTTGTCTATAAGAGGGAGATAAATTGGCGAGTTGTGTTTCAAAGCTACCTGAATGGCAGTTGCCTAATAAATGACAATGTTAGAGACTATTGATGAAATTCCTTTATTTCTTGGTTACGAAAAATAAAGTGAAACATCGAAGAAGGAAACTTTTGTCCCTTTCTTTTGATTGGTCTTCAGTTTATTTTAACTTCTGAATTATTTGATAAGAGAAAAAAATATTATTATTCTGTTTTTGTTTTATGATGACAGCCCTATTTTTTGTCAGGCTGAAATTTTTATATATTAAAAAAAAACTTTAACTGGTTCTCTTCACTAACAGGCTAAGAATGCTGACGGAAAGTTATATCTTGAAAAACAGGATTCTTTTTTACTCCCTATTGGTCAACTTGAAAGGCTTTTCCTTCTTAGCTGGTCTAAGTGGCAAAAGACACTTTCAGTTGCAAAAGGGATCAATAAACCGTACGCTAAATTGTTTCTGATTTCAAAATATAGCTTGACGTAAGTAGGTAACAACGCCGAATTTTTTTGAGGTTACCAAAAATTTACGAATTGTAAGTAAAAGTATGCGTAATAATAAAAAATATGCTTACACATCATTTGACTCTGAAATTTTAGTAATTAATTTACTTATGTAGTTAATCAATATTTTTACAATTTAAAAGTTACTTTCAGCCGAGAAACAAAAGATGAAGGAAAAGTGCTTAATAATAAAAATTTAATGAAACTTCTTCGTCAGCGCATAAATGATATCGACGTGAAAGTTTTAAATGACTATTTTAACTTTCGACGGAATTCGTCAACAATTTCTTTCTTTGTCATTTTTGTTATCTTCGGGATAAAAAATATTAGAAAGTAATTAAAAATACTTTAATTTATTATTAATTTAGTGTAAACTATTGTATAAAGTGCGTCTGAGTGATGATAGAGAAAAGGAGAGATTTTTTTGTCAAGTTGAAAGGAAATAGAGAATTTATTTACAACTCTTCTATGAGATATCATCCATAGTTCAATTTCATTTTAGTCCTCTTTACATCGGAAACAAAGACCAAATAAGTTTGAGGAAATAAAGTTTTCTCGTCATAAGATGGTTTGTCCGATAAGGTAGTTTCTTTTAACCCAAGTTCGAATACCATACAGTAAACATAGAAGTTCTCTAACCATTGCATTCCTTGATCAAACAAACAAGATAATGGTTAATTTGGTTATAGCTCGAAAACTTAGAACATAACAGAGAATTTCCAAATGTATTCATAGAGAGACGCGAGTATTTATTTGCATTTGAAAAATGTAGGTGTATTTCACTCTGTCTGATCAAATGATCCTAAGCTTTTGTATAAGACACTTCTGACCATGGTTGTCCGGTCTGCGTTATGCTCTATTACCACTGTTTCGATAAAAGTGCCAGCCTGAATGTCAGATATAAATATTGCTTCAAGTATAACGTTTTTTCCGGTACACCAAGCATTATTCTCTTAACTCACTTTTTTGGATTACCTTTATGCCAGGATGGCCAGAAAATCAATCTCGAATTTCCAGGACTGTTGAAAGAAAGTTCCAAATATTCTTCAGAATAGAATGTGACCCAAAAATAGTGAACTTGTACCAAAAATTTCATGTTTTTATGAAACCCAAGAATTAGAGGACCCACCATGTGATTGGCTCCGACGAAAAAGTTCCACCCTTTTCAGATTGCGGCTAAAACTGCAATATTTCAAAATAAAGTTACAGTCGATTCATTTTTGAAAACTCCAGGACTTGGTGCAATTCAATTATCTAACTTTCCAAGGAATGAAACCAATTCCAGATGGTGGACACCCTGACTGACCTCGTCGTCGAGGTCCAACCTAAAAAAAGGGCGGTCTAGAAGAAGATGTATCTGACAAAGAGATACGAATCTACTTCTAATTCCTCATCTGTTTCGTAAATTTCGTGATTACAGCGCTGCGGAAAACAACAGCAACCACCCTAAAAATGTTCCGATAGTTTAGTTCTTAACGTTGCGAAAAATGACAGCGTTAAGTAGGAAATTTTCATTTGAGAAAGATGGAAAATATAAATCATCTTCCAATTCGAGACAATCTTGTTCTTTAATACAAAATTCTCTAAAAATCGCTTGAATAAAAAACTATAGTGTATTTTTGTCTCTATGCTTCGTTCTCCAAACTCGTTTAAAAGACTACGGATAACTTGGGTGATCTCAAACTGGCAGGTTAAAGGACTCATGGATAAATTTCTAGTCACGATTATGCTAATGCTAATAAATGTACTCATAAAATCAGGACGTCCAATTAGCGAAATAATATTTTCCAAATAACGTATATAAAATGATAGTCTTTTTTTTACAAATAAAGGTTCTAATTAGCCTAAATGAGCTAATAATGGCTACGAGCCCGTTACAAGCCCTGAGATATTTACTGAACTTGCAACAGTTTTGGTTGATTTCATTACACGTTTCTTTTTTGTTAGAGGCCGAGAAGAAGCCTGGCTTATCACTTGTCAAGTTTTATGACACAGGGGCAAATGGCAGGTTCGGAGTGGGCTCAAGTCAAAAGTTTGAGGGGTTTAATTCTATTATACGAAGTCAATATTCTCTGTTTAAAAAACGAACCCTCTCTATATTTTAGTCTCTAGAACCTCAAGTGTGAAGAATATTCAAAAGATTTAAATCAAATTATTATCTGTAAAAACTATTGATATAAAGTAAGTAAAAATGAAGCAGAAAAAAAATTAAAAAAAGTTTCTTCAAAAGTCTTCCAAAAAGATGTCAGCCGTTAAAACAAATAAAGATGGTACCACAGTGGCGGATACAGAAAGACGGAGAGTGTGTTTTTGTTCATACAGTATTGTCCTTATATGGAAATCAACACTCTCCAAGAGTACCTTCTGGTATCTACCTCTAAGCATATGTACTATGCTCTAAGTACGGACTCTTTAAAAAAATCATTAGAAAACAGCATTATCAAAACCTTCAAATATTTTTTGAAAAATGGTAACTAAAAAATATGAATAAAAAAAAAATTATCAAAAGATGTATCAAAGTACAACAGAAGATCACGACTCTTTGTATAAAGACACCTTTTCACAGAAATACGAGATTTAGGTGAAAAAAGCCATAAAACTTCGTGAAGGTTAATCTCAGCAAATTACATTTCTCCACTGAAAGTAGACCAGGATAGGAAAATCCATAAGGAGAAAACATTGGAAAAATAGAATTTGCAAACACTTTTTTGAGAATAAGCTAACATCTCCATATCTAAGATAAGATCTTATCTTAAGACTACGATTAATACCAGATCAATTAAGACTTCCTAAAGTTAAAAAAACATTCTCAATAAAATCTTATCAAGCAGTTGCATCCAGAATCGGCAGTACGCTGCCATTTAAAACATTTTTCTCAGCAGGAACGACTACAGGAATATCATTATCTCCACCATCCATATTAACATTAACTCCATTATACACCTCATCTATATCACGAGGTAGAATATGAACGATATTCTCATCATTCTCAACCAACATTTTATCACTCTCATTATTGGCCAAGTTTTCGTCAATAACGAAACCACCATCGCTTTTGTCTTCATCCATATCGTCATCTTTCGGTAACATTACGTCATGGTGGATACCGTTGATTTCCTTCGGCTCTGTGTCGGTCAACGATTCGTTATTGTTTTCAACAAAGGGTGACATTGACATTGTCAAGCCTTCCTTCATATAAGAGTCGGCAAAATAAGCATGGACGTTTTCTTTATTATATTTGTGAACACGGCACAGATGCGTTGTCATGGCACGGCGATTTTGATAAGAAGCCTCACAAATGGTGCATACAAACGGTTTATCGGCGGTTCCTGTAGCAGAATTCGATGTCGACATTTTAACGTTCTTGACAGATGGAGAGTGTAAAGAACCATTATTGCCAACCATCGAAAGCTCGCTCTTAATACCACCTGCAGCTTCTTCGGGGAATAATCGTTGGCCGCCTTCCCAACGGATACCGTGCTCACCGAATTCATGCGATTGAAGAGCTTTACGATTCTTACAGACTTTGCTACATACGTAACACGTTAAATCAAGATGTTCGTTCGAAACATCCATGCCTACAAATGATGTTTCATTCACCATGGTAATAAGCCCCTCAGGACTTCCAAGACTTCCCGACTTATTCGAATTCTGGTCGTTACAATAATCGCGGTAGTGAGTACCGTGTGCTTTGAACATGTGGATTCGCATTGCACGCTCGTCCAAACATTCTTTGTTGCACGTTGGACATGTCGAACTTTCACGTGGTAAAATTGGAATGCCATTGGGCCAGTAGATTGAATATTGATCTTTGGAGACTCGGTGTGCGGAGTAGAGATGTGCAACGAACGACTTGTGGTTGGTGAATGTTCGTCCACATTTCGGACAGTCAACGGAACTGGCCTCTTCCGGATATTGTTTGACTTTGGATCGATCTCCGATTACTTCCGGTGGTGGTTTGGCGACTTGGTTTTCCTTCGCTTCGTCGTCGCCGTTGTTTTGAACAGATAGTTCGGTACGTGACATTTTGCGTGGAACAAATACGTGGTTTGGATCAGTGATTCGATGCGCTTGACGGTAATGCGTAAACAGGGCGCGGTAGTTACCAAAAACACGACCGCATCGATCACACGGGCTCGGTGAGTCAACCAGATCACGTCCTTTATTCGGAGGAAGTGGGACTGCATCAAACTCGTGGCTAATGGTTGAAACCCATACTTTACTTTCGTTTATATCGTTCTTAGCAAGTATTATATTATGGCGTTTATACGAATGAACACGTAGGGCTTTGGAGCTACGGAACTGAGATGAGCAATTCGGACATTTGTAACGTAATTCTTCTTCCGGTTCTTTCGGAGTCTTATCTTCTCCTTCAGTCATACCGGTTGTCATGGTCATAGCAACCATCTCGTCTTTAACAAAAGACAGTGCGGGCGTCTTATTGGCGGTAGTAGTGGGCGGTGTTGAATCAGACTCGTTCTTGCACTCTTTCAAAGTGGCATCGTTCAATATGACACCGTGCTTTTTGAAAGTGTGAACACGGATGGATTTCGAATTATCAAAGGAGACACCGCACTTTTGACACGTATACAAGCCTTTGAGAATCTTGGAAGTCGTGGTTGTCTTGTGGCTGCTTTCGACAAACTCTTGACGTGTTTCAAAATCAATATCCTCCTTGGTGACAGTCAAGCCATGTTCTTCTAAACAATGCGCTTGGATGCTTTCAAACGTATTGAATTCTTGATCGCAATTACGACAAGGCCAGATGGTAATCTTATGTCCGTTTGGGTATTTATGCGAGCTTTCTTTAGCCCAAATACCGTGAACACGTCCGTAATGTGTTTTCATGCCGGTGATAGATTTGGTCGATTTCTTGCACAGCGGACATGTGTATTCGCCCCGGCCATGGTCGTATTCCGGATCATTCTGTAAAAGTTCGTCGGCTTCATCTTTTGAGAGTTGGATATTTGTCGAGTGTAAATCCATCTCTTCTTCTTCCTCCGCAGCTTCTTGGGTATACGGGTCAGGCGCCAAATCTCCATTCTCCTGCATGTGTTTCTCATACATTTCGCCTTCTTCTTGTGACGCGTTGGATACATCTTCTTCAGGTAATTCTTCAGGTAAGGCTGATCCTGGGTGGTCGCGGGCAAATTTCGCTTTACATGTTCGGACATGCCAAATCAGTTCGGTTGAATGACCGTATTTGGATGAGCAAATATAACAAGTGAACAATTTGATCTTGTGAGCAACTCCTTTATGATTTTTAAGAAGTTTCTCTTGTTTAAATGCTGCACCGCAAAACTGACAAACGTAAGGCAAGCCTTTAATTTTGATTTTGCCGTTAAAACTTTTGGGTTTCCACAGCTTTCCGGCCGTTTTGACGATAGCTCCACCGGCTGGTCGATTCTGGTGATTCTTCATATGCCAAACGATTTGGCTGGAGTATTGAAAACGTTTATTGCAAATATCACACACAAAAGGACGTTCGCCGTGCGTTAATCCCAAATGATTTTTCAAACGTTTCTGGGAATCAAAGTTCGAATTACAACGTTCGCATTGGTATGGTTTATCAGTGCCATTGGCATTGAGCACGTGATTGATGGGCGATTCCTTCTTAGGTTTGATGACAGGTGAGGGCGGGGTAGGGTGGCTTTTATTTGACGCCTCTTCTATGGTGTTGCTGATGTTGTTACTTTGGTTATCGATGAAGCTCAGCATGGTGGCGTTGGATGAGAGCTCAGCAGATGACGTTTTAGATTTACGATCCGGGTGAACAGTACGTCGATGCATGGTTAGATCTGTCAACGTGTACAACGTTAAATTACAGTCACTACATTTATAAATACGATCTCCCTCCTCCGCTGTTGATTTCCCGTGCACGTCTTCACGGTGCTTACGTAAAACATGTTCTTTCGTAAAAACGGCCGAACAGTCCTGACAATTTTTCTTTAAATGTTGTTGTTTTGTATGGAACTTCAATCGCGTCCATGTTCGATAGACTTTTGAACATTTTGGACAACGATATCCGTTCTGACGTCGATGATCGTTCTTCAGATGCAACTTACGTGCGTCGTCGGATGCGAAGAACTCCTTACAAACATCACAGACGTACGACGTAACATCGCTGCCGCCGTTTTTCGAGCATTGTTTAACGTGTCTTGCTAATAGTTCCTTGTTTTTGAATGCTAGATCACAGTATCGACATAAAAAGTATTTTCTGTTCGTATTTGAAGTCTGGCTGACCGCGGTGGAAGGTGTTGTTGTTGATTGTTGAGAGCGTGGAACAGAGGTTGGGTTATGACGGTAATTTGCGGCGCTAACTCTCGGTGGTTGTGGCACTTCAATTTCATCTCTGATGACATGTGCGGCACCGATATGGTCTTGCAGCAATGTGTTGGTATTGAAAGATTTTCCACAGAATCGACATTGGTGTTCAACATTAACCTTTTTATGTCGTTGGAAATGTTTATTTAATGCTTCCGCACTGTGGAACACTTTGGTACAATATCGACATTTAAATTCAGGTGCGTCGCTATCATGGCTAGCCATGTGTTCCATAACCGCAGGGTGAGATTCAAACGGCTGGTTACAGATTCCGCACCGGAACGACATACGTACATTGTGGACTTTTATGCGATGTTGATTCAGCTTTTTAACAGACGAAAAACAGTTGTTACAGTCCATACACAACATCTCAGCATCGCATAATTGTCCACACTCAGAAACGTGAGCATTATGCTCTTGTAAACTGTTACTAGCATGAAAACAATTCTCGCAAACGTGTTGATGGTTTTCACGCATGTGGTCTTGTAGCTGTAGATTGCCAGCGAATTCGTCACCACAAACCAAACATTCAAATAACGAATCTGTTGAACCAATCTGACCAAAGATAGTTTCTGGTGCATACCGAGAGGCTTCCGTAATAAATTGCATTTTCAAGTCAGTTTGTACGGAACTTGACATCTCGGATTTTTTATTTTTCTTGGAGGGAGCGTTAAATTCGACTGGATCAGTCTGTATAGCAACTTCGGCTGTCTTTTTCAATGGGATGACAAGCATGCCAGCGAGTTGGTCAAGCGATGCAGGGTTCCCTGTCATTTTCATTAACTGTTCAGGGCTAATGTACATTTGTCCGCTATTAGGGAATCCAACATGGGGCATCGGTACATTTTGTTGGGCGATTTCAACGCGTGCTTGAAGCTGTGTTTGGAAGACGGGCTGTTGATGCTGGTGGTGCACTTGATGACCTTTGGGTGGTCTCTGATGCGCGCCTTGAGGCGGAGGGCGTGCAACAAAATGCTGTTGAGGCGGTGGGTGGTAGTTGGGTTGAACTTGGTATGCTGTGTGGATTTCCATAGGTCTTGCACTTGGTTTTCCTCGCTGATGTTGATGCGGTTGAGTAGTATATTGTGAGTTGGGTTGAGAGAGTGGTGGTCTATGGTAGGCTTCGTGTATCTCCATGGGGATGGCATTACCATCTTGGAAATTGTTTGGTTTGGCAGGTGCGATTGGGATGTATTGTTCAGCATGGACAAAGGGTTTGTACTGGGGTGGATGGGTGTAATTTGGATGTAGTTTTACATATTTTGATGGTTCGTTACGTATGTACATCATGGCTGAGTGTGGCGGCATTGCTGGCTGTGGTTGAACACCAGGTGGTGAGATCTGTATTGGATGTAACATTGGTTGCGCTTCAGTGTTCAGAATATGTGATGATGGTAGATCGTTTGGTAACGCTGTCAACTGGATCTGTGGTTGCTGTGTTGAAGCTGGTGGTTTTGGATGTTGAGATCCTGATCGTGTCGATTCTGTCAGAGATTGAACTTCACCAATCTTCGGCGATGTTAGATCCTTGTCTCCGTCATTATTGGCAGATGAGAAGAGACTGGTGACTGGTGCATCTTTGGATGATAAGTTGGTGATGTAGCCGTCTAAACGATTCTCTTTTTGTTGGTTAACTCCTTCCTGGTCTCTTGGCAGGATTGGAGAATCGTCAGTAGTAACCACTTCAAGTTGAGATACGGGTTTAGGTTCTGGTTTGATGTGTTGTCGAATATGTTTGACGAGTCGGTCAAGTCCCGTCTCACAGAATGAACATAATGGACAGTTGAAGACTTCGATGGAATTGTCCATCTCTGGTCTCGTTTTGACGTCACCGTTGGCCAAGAAGCTTTTGATGTTGTTGTTTCTGTAAAAATAAACGAACAAAAAGATTAGATATATAAAAAATTTTATGTCCTCTATTTCAGATTTAGTTACGCACGGAAAATTGTTGACTTTTGTGTCTTTTGTGTCTACTAACGATATATTTTCAGTGCGTGTCTATTTTCTGAAAAATATATAGGGTAGACGTTTAGAAGGACTCTCAATTATTTGCGTAGGATCCACCGCCAGTTAGCTAACTATAAAGTTGACTGAAAAAGGGAGGACAAGAGATCAGCCCAGGAACATAATGTTGTGTATGTTGCGCAAATATCGAGAATATCTGAATCAATGGGACTCATTTGCATTGAATTATTATAAAAAACCTCTTCAATGCGATGAAAACATTTCAATTCAATAAGCAGGATAACTGTTGCATTCTTTGGTATCCACTGATTAATTGATCAAAACGAAGAAAACAGGCAAGAAAATACTTCCATCATATCATCAAAAATTTTTACTTAGAAAATCTGTTCCGTTGACTTTATTGTAACACCAAAATTCGAAATTTCCAAAAACAATTATTCCGCCAACCTTCCTCAGTGTTTCTCCATAATTAAGCCTCGAAGAGAAAAGAACAACGAAAAATTGAGAAAACTGAGCAACGAAAAATTGAGAAATAACACACGCCCCTGTCTTTTATAGAGCAGATATGGATGGATGGACGACATTTGAATACTACTAATCTTTCAAGAATCTAACACGGTTACGGTCAATTGTTTTCCTTGTTACAATGTTATAATTTATTCACCAATATTTCTACACCGTCAACAGAAGGAAAGAAAAGAGATTTAGCTAAACACTACACTCACTTCAAGCCAACGAAACAACAGCAGAACAATTATAAGCTGTCATCGATGGATCAAATATCCATGAACACACTTAGATTCTTATTTTCTATTGTCAAGAACGTTTTTTTTCATAATGGTATCAGGACTGTTTAATCGCAGATCAAATTATATCGCTTATTTTTTACCTCATCTCGTCTCGTCTCGTCTCTTACATTTGTGCACAAAAAACAGTTCTTTTTCAACAGAAATGATAGAAATCTCCAATAATTGGAAACAAGAAAACCTCGAGTGATCGGTTTAAACAACCATTCATGATATATCCATTACGTAATCTTTTCTACGGGAAAATGTTTGTCACTAGTTTTATTGTCAAAAATTCAACTGCCATTAGTGGCAAACAACCTGCTTTTGAGCATCAACATTAAATTTGCAATCACACAGACAGACAACGTTGGTAATTATAATAGGTTAGATATAGCGCCTGATAGAAAGAAATGTTCGCTTTCATTGGGCTATTCCATTTTAAGTCCATACATAGGGGTGGACGAACCTTTCCAGGGGGTTAAAGAAATTTATCAGATTTTCCAGGAGGTTGACCCTAAATTGTACTTCGTCCACCCTACCATTGAACCATAAAAAAACAAATTCCAGGGGCTTTTTCAGAATTTGCCATTTTTCCAGGGAGTATAGACACATTTTCGGAGAAAAAAAATTTACCTTAAAAAGGTTCGTCCACCCCCCTGTACGGTTTTCTTTTTGGAATAGCCCATTCTAGGCCTAATATATAGGTATGCTTCTAGACTACACTAATGAGGGCCTAGTAAACTTACCTCCAACTGATGTATGTTCTTTCTATTGACCAACAACAAACAGCATTCAACCAACCGTTTTATTCTCCAAAATGATACTTTTGGTTGTGGCTCTTTGATCTCCTTGTCAACTTTTGTCGGATCTATCTAATATTATTTACTTTTGCTACTAGCTGAAAAGAGAAAAGATAGTTTTGTAAAGCCATGCACACATACACATATATTCTTTTTGACGAGAACATTCCTCATTGAAAGTTCGAAAGGAGTTAGTGTTGACACATTCTCAAAGTATCAGATTCGTTGGTTTTACCAATGCATCTTGGGAAATTAAATGATATGGCTTTTATATCAGGTGACAATCAGATTCATCATCATCCTGCATATCGAAATCAATATTTTCGCGCTATTTACCAAAATGGCCAACCCCTCCACAGATACCGTCAACTAGGGCTACTTTGGAGAAATCTGGGGTAGCTTGGAATCAGCCATTTCTATTTGATTTGATTTATTTCGTATAAATCAGAAAAACAGACCAGATATAATTTCAAGTTGCCCCATATATTTCCAAATAGCCCCCGCCAGTTGATGGTGCAGTGTTCATACAGTGAAAAGTATATAATCGCAGAAACAACAAAGCATACGTAAAAGTAATACATAGCAAATAGTTCTAGAAAATTGTCACTGAACAACTTCGTTCTGATTCATCACATTGATAAAGGAAAGGAGATTTAAAAAAAAACATTATAACAAATAATATCTCCTTCCAAATGTGCGATACATAACAAATGTCATCTCCAGCAACAGCGAGTTGAAAGAACAATGCACATCTGTCAAATACATACAAGAAACTCTCGGTGATTTACTACAGTATATCAATCAATCGTCAAAGCGATTAGGAATCTTAATTAACTTTTCTCCCTCCTTTGAATGATGGTACTTCCATTTTGTTGTATTGATTGCTGTTGATGCAACTCGATTAGAATATAAGGAGAGTTGAGATGGTATGGTGATTAAAACGGCTTTAATTCGCTTAGAAAATCGAGCCAATAAGAGTGCTCGCATTTCGCTAGTTGGCCAATTATAAAGAACGAATTTGGAAACTCGAACCCAGTTCTATTCCAGTGATATAGCCCTAAAATACAAAACCGAGGTGCAACGACGGTTTCCAATCATAAGTGGAAATATCGCATAAGTGGAAAAATCACAATCAAAGATAGATCAGCAAAGGAAACGAAACAAAGAAGTTCTAATTTTAGAAACATAAGGAATAAAAATACGGCGAGAAAGAATACTTTTTCCACCGGAGAACTGAGACACGGGTATCATAATATACCCGGTAAATTTCAGTTTTTTATTTAGTATGAAAACTTCTATGATAGAAAATAAACATTGTAATTTGAATTACAATGGACTCACCCAGCAAACCATATACACTTACTTTAGATTCTGTTTATGTTGAACTCGATGTTGAATTGCAAGAAAAACAAAACAAACTGTTTCGTCTCGTGACAATCAGAAATCATTATAACCAAACCTGTTCTTAACCTTCACAGATGAAAAGTTCAACGTAATCGTTCTTAATCTGCTGTATGTATGCATGGACGAAAAGAATGACAGTTATCTTGACTTTGTCGATTAGGTGAAATATGAAACACGCAAATCTCTTAAAGACGCGGCCACTATAAAGCTGGTTTGCTTTACAAATCATAATTAAAATGCATCTAAAGGCTTTAAAGAGGAGTTTTACAGTATGTTAATGGCGTTTTGATACAGAGCATCTAAAAATCTAAAAATCTAACGACAAACATTTAATAAAGCTTATAAACTGGTTTCGAATTTCAAATGACAGTGTTTTGTTGATGAGTTTTCAAGGTTGTATCATTGGTGTGTCTTTCTTTGTACCCCTGGTAAACCAAAAACGGTAAAACAAAAAAAAACGAGCGCTTGAGGAATTAGTGCTTTAAATTCCACCACGGTTCTGAGACAAGGGTGCTTTCATACCGGTATCCGGTATCCCGGTAAAAGCAATCTTGATGGCCACCAAGTCGATATTAAGACAGAAATAAGAAATAACTTGAGGAGTTAGGTAACTCATAAAAGATCCATGGGTGTGACACAAAAGGACGTTGTAAAAGGGTTAAAATACATAGTGGAAATGACTGCTGTGTGTTGACCTTTTTAGACACACAATGAACATTAAATTCCATCACAGTACTGAGACAGGGGTGCTTTCTTTATAGCTTCGATTAACAGACACAACCGCTAGGAAAAAGAGGATATAGATATTATATCACATAGTTAACATCTTAAAACACAATGACAGCAAACGCTCTGGCATTAATGACTTATCTCGTGAACCATATTTGAATAGCTTGTTTTTGACCTTTGATAAGAGTTGATGCATTGTTGTTTTGTCAAACAGTAAGCTGATGATTGATATATTCAACCAACTGGTCAGCCAGGACACACCAGACAATTTTTTTTAATTTTGATATAGTGGCTGGGTTGCAGCAAAGAAGCCGCAATGGCATCCTCGGCTAAAATTGATCTTCGTCGCTTGACTTTTTTACGATATTCCTCGGCCAAGAAAAATGTCGAAATTTTGTGTTTTAGTAAATACGAAAACAAGGAAATGTAAACAAGAAGTTTGCGAAATTTGATTGGTTCTTTTTATCAACTGCCGAAATTCAAAATGGGTGCTGCAAACATTCTACTATTTCATCAGAATCATAAAAAAAGAAGTAGCAGGGTCTTCATGCTACCAACCGGTCAGATGGGTTCGATTTGGTCATGCCATTCAGTGAATCACTACAATCACCTGCCTCGACTGTGTTACATACCTTGTGTCGTCATGGTGGTAGAAAAAAAAACCCGCGATCAGGTTATCTATAAACTTGAAAATTCTACAATCATGGTCAAATGGTCTGTAGGAGGTTGATGTAAATAAAGTTAGCTAATATCTAATGATTGCTACCAGATGCCAACAGACCACTTTCTAAAGCATCGAGTAGGGTAAAGAGGGCAGTTATACTGTGGTTATACTTGGTGATTTTCATCTACACCTTTATGAATGGGATTGTACCCTCATTCCACTATGGCGGATTATGCTGTAGTATAGCTTATTACAATAAAATAATTAGCCAAGTATATTCAATGGACTTTAAATTTATACGATCATTAATTAACGCCAGTGACAAGCTTTGCTAACGCTATATTGGCCCAAATCTAATTAACGGGTACCTTTTTGTGTTAATAACATGATAAATTATATGGATTCTTTTAATTATTGTTATGATTGATTCAAATGTACCATTTAAAATTGTCCAAATCCTAAATTCATTTCACCAAGAATCACATTGAAGGTTTTGTATAGAACCATAAAAACAATTCCAATCTGTTCAAATCTAAGATAAAATACCATATAACACCGTCGTTGACAATTTCAAAAGAACATCCATGGATAGATTGCCACAAAAACAAAATAACAGAGCAAAGATATTACGAGAGAAAAGAGTGAAGAGAAATGACAAACACAACAAAGGTTTTACATACTCTGTCATTCAAGAGAGGAGAAAAAATGCATATAGAATTACATCCTGCAAGCCATATACTAAAACGCAGTTTATCATTGGTATCAAAAGAAAAGACTCTTTTGTTCAACACTTTTGGAGAACGTATGTGATTACCTTTGCAGATGTGGTCATGTTATGCTGCATTTCACATAATACAAAACCATATATAGTGAGCTTTTAAAGAATGTCGCAATTTGCATTGACTGATTTGGTCAGAGAAATACGATAACATTCATGATGTTATTTCTTTATTCATTAAAACCGGTTACAGACTGCGTGAATTGCAAACCTTTCCTCCATTTGCGTAAGTGCAATTTTGCTCAGCTTTTAAAAGACCTCCGCAAACTGACCAACATGCTGGTCAACAAATTGGTTGAAAATGTCGGCCAACATGTTGGTCGGTTTGCGCCCTCTTAACTTTAACCGCACTAGCCGTATGAGATCATTACAAACAGAGGCGCTTAAAACGTTGAACAAAAACAATGAAATGGCTTTAATAAATCCATTCTAAGTTGATTACCATTTAGTTATCTTACTCAAACTCAAACCAGAGAGAGAAGTCATCAACTTTTAAACTTTTTTAGGCGACCCTTTTCAATAGCTATCAACACGAAGCTAGGCCGGGAAGGCACCTCTCCTTTCCTAGATTTCTCCACTTACCCTCGCTCTAATCCCTTAATGCTGATTGCCAAGCCGGACAGCAGCGAGTACCAGTTTTAAAGTCTTTGGTCTGATCCAGCTGGGGGTTGAACTTAGAACCTTGCGAAAGGAAGGCGAACACTCTAACCACTTGGCCACCATCGTCAACACCTTGCAAATAAATCTACGAATGAGCACATTTCTTATAACACCTACAACTGCAGACTTCTCGCACCTTTCTTTGACCAGTATTTTGGCTAGATAAAATCTTTAAAATGTGGTACCATATTCTAAATGAAACTTCTACAAAAGATTTAAGGACACGCGCCAAGAGTTTTCTCTAGATTCTATGTTCCATTGTACAAGCCCCCTTATCTGACTTGAGGTGAAATGATGAAAAAATCTCTTTGGTCAAACACAAGGGAATGTAAAAAAGAGGAGTGAATTTTACTGAAAGGATATAATGGCAAGTTGAAAAACAGTAGGTCGTTAGAGAAAATCCATGAAAAAGAAAACAAAAAAACCGAAAAGACTGGGGACTAGTACAAAACATAAAAGAGGAAATGAGAATGACTTAAAAGATTTGAAGAATAGACATTGCTGTAGTTGAGATAAGATGAAAAGAGATGAACATCAAGTTGGAAAAATCAGTTTCTTTGTACAAATAAGAACAAATTTGATCCTAGATCACGTTTATGAAGTTCCAACCCAGCAGACACACAACATTAACGACGACATAAAAACCATATATTCTGTTCATAAATATTTTTTTGCTTATTAAGCAATATTTTATACGTTCGTAAGAATTAAGGTGTAAGTTTTTCTGCCCTTTTTGTTTAAAGGTTTGCTGACCGGAATGTGCTGACTCAGAAAATGTACACCATATTAACATACTGCTGTTGCGACTTGTTCATATTATTTGATGCGTGTAAACCCAGCAGACACGTAACCTTGTTTTAACGTCCAAATAACGTTCTGGCGTTGAAACAACGTTGTGTATCTGCTGGGAAATTAGAAGGACGAAGAAACTATAATGCGATCTTCAAAAACTTTAAAACGCAATTCATCGAAAATCTGCTTATGTATTCTAAATTATCATAAGATACAAACCCCACACCAACAACGCTCCATCTATATTTGACGATCAATGATTAACAATATATCCTTAAGGACAATTTCAATCCAATTAACTAAGGTAATAGCCCTTTAAACAGAACAATTATCACCAGATCTATCGCACGTGCTCATCAATATGTTCATTAAATTAACAAAGAAACGGGCCTTATGGTTCGATCGAATCATTTATAATTCCAATAGTCTATTCTAGCAATATCATATAATCTTAACAATCCATAGTGTCCCCCCCCTCGATTCAGAGGGTGGATAGGTTTTGAAGCCAAAAGGACCTATGGGGGGAAGAATTTTTCTTGAAGCCAGAGTGGGGAATAAACGAGGGGGAATAGAAAATTTTGATTCTAGGTATGGGGGGACCTATTAAATGTCAATTCAAAATTCAAAAAGGCACTATTCAACATTCAACCAGCAATAAGAAAGAGTTAAAACTCGAATCCAAAGCATCCTTTTCATTTACATCTGCGAATTTAAAACTACCCTTATTAAACAAACGGTAAACGAAACTTTTGTCAAATTAGGACTTTTCATTCTGGAGGGGGGGGGGGCAAAATGAGGGGTTCAAGGACCCTATGCAATCCATCAATTTTGTCAATTGTCAGCTTTTCGATTTCAGACCAATTCAGCACCTCAAACACCCCTGTCTCTAACTAACTGTCCCTGACTAACTTGGCATTGGGATACGTCACACTAGGCACTCCAGTGGCAAATATGCTTAGTAGACCCCTTATTTGTGCAGAAAATGGTCATCCCATTGGACAATCGGATGTTCTCTCTCACCCAAGTGGTAAAACAAAGAAATACAAAAAACCAACCTACTAAAAATGATTAAAAAGCAATAGATTTTCATAACACCACTTGGGTCATTTAACCCAACCCAGTGTGTTTGAAAGTTTTTAATTTTATCCCGTTGAGCTTTTAGAACCCACCCCATAGACAGGGGTGTACTCCTTAACACTCAAGGCAAAATAATCTTCATTTTTGACCACCCATCTCGTGTCGTGTTACTTTTTATTTCCATTTTAAGACTTTCGAAGCTGAAAGGAAAACGAACAGCATCAAACTATTTAAAGGATGAAAAAATTGCCAAAGCCTCATCTTTTTCTTATGTTAAACGAAGCTTTAGGATTTTCCCATTGCAATAAAATTGAAGAGAAAATATCGTATTTAAAAACTAATATATCAAGCAGTTCCCATCAGGAAATTTTCTTGGATTGAAAAAGTTCCATGGATCTTCTTTTTCCATAAAAAAATTTCGCTAATTTTGCTCTCCTTTTTAGGATTTTAAGGACAGCTGGGTAAGTTTGTTTAGAAGCATTGTTTTCAAAGACTACTTTGACATGAAACATATCAAGGGGGTTCTATCTGGAGGCCCCACCATGGGCCGACAGGAGAAAATTTCGAAAATCCTTTCTCAAAAATAACTAATTTTGCCCTCCATTTTATTAAACTACCGTCCTAGGTGCTCAAAAGAGGGCCACAAATTTTTACACCCCCCCCCCCTAAGGGTAGCAAAATAATTTCGCACCCTCCCCTCTCCTAGAATCCTCCACCCTACCCTAGTAGATACTTTATGACCACTCCCTAACATAATTTTCAAAAAATGAAAATGAAAAAGAAAAGAAGACGTATTTTCACACTCCACTAACAAATCTAGCTTATCTTCAAGAAACGTTCCAAACAGCAGACTTTATCTCGTTGTTAAAATTTTAACAAAAAAAACAAAAAAAAAGCCAGAGTCTGATTGGATAATTTTTTAACAAAAGCAAATAGAAGATGAACTGCAAAGTTTTAATATTTATTTACCTTGTTTTCGTTAGTAAAAAGAAAGGAAACTCAACACCTTAAGATTTGAAAAGTTGATGAGGTAAAGTCACAAGAAGGGCAAGGCCTTTTTTCAAAAACACCAGAAACGGCAAAAAACAAAAACGAAAATTCCCCTTTCTTTTACCAATAAATTAATATAATAGAAGATTCTCTTTGATATAAGAGAGAACTCCAATAAAAAAATGCAAAAACTTCACAATGTAAAGTGTTTCCATCACAACTTTTTATCACCACATCGTCAACACAACATTTGCAGATATCTCCAAGACTATAGAGTTGTTGCCAATACAATAAAGGTCCTCTTTCTGTTCTCACCAAGTCTTTAATCTCATAAGGACATGATATAGACATTCAACAAAAAATTGCTCAATTGGTAATTAATAGCTGGGTAATTAGAAAATACTTATACTTTTTGATAAGACATGTCAACAACTTTCACTCTGGACTATACAGCACCATGAAAAATAAGATAAAATAGCGAAATACTAAAGTCCTTGAAATTTTAAGTGTATATGATATGAAAGAGAATTTTAATATGAATGCGAACAAACAACAACAGCAATAATAATCTATATAACATCCAGATTCTACAGACAGGATACCTTATATTGAATCAAAGACAGAATTTGATTAGATTAATAAGTTTCCTGCTTCTAATTCTAGTAGTTTCTAATTCCATTTGGTGATACAGTATTCTGTTTTGGAATTGATAGATAAGACAGTAAGAGTTTGTAGAGATCAAGCAGTCTGATCAACTCTAGCCTCTATAAAAATGACTAAATGAAAGTGGCTTTAAACGAGTATCCTTATGGAGTGATTGTGAGTGGAGGATGTGGCAAATAAAATTGTATAATCATTTTTTTCCAGTTGATCTAACTGTCAAGGAATTTATACTGAAACTGATTTAACTTACAAACAGACAGTTTTCCGACAGTTTTCCTAAACAGTTTTGCTAAAACCAAGACAATATTTATGAAAATATTTTTACTTACTTTTTGGAATTTATAAAAAAGAATATGGAAAAATAAAAAACACAACACTTGATACAGTACCTGTGAAAAAGAAGAAGGTTATATAAAAAATATACTTCACTTTGCTCATTCATATATTCCCATATATCTGTCTTCATCGACACTGTTAAGAAATAACATTGTTAAAAAAGATCTTCTATCAAATTGTCTCCATTCACTTTCGTATTCACCGGAGAGAGTAAAACCAGGTGTTTTTTCTTCTCTTTTTTTCATTCCTTTTTCTTTTGAATAATGTGAATATATCAGCTGCCTGCTAAACAACTTAAAAACCATTTTAAAAGATGGTTATGGTATGTTTTGATAAAAAAGAACAGGAAAAAGAAAGTCTCACTAATCTTTGCCTCTTTCTTGTTCTTTCATTACCATGACCCTCAACTTCCTCACTTTCTGCTTTTTAAATGCAGTAAACATTCTAAAACATGGCGTCGCGATTTTCCCGCTGATTGGCTGTTTGGTGTTTACCCAGTTGTGGAGCAATACCATCAGCCAATGACGCATCATTTATTTCCCGCCCAAAATAAAATGTTCGAAAATGTAAAAACAAAAACAAATCTTTTTCAATCGCTTGGTAAGTTTCTGTTTACTTGCTCTTATCATTTTAATTGTGTGGTAGATAGTCGATAGTGTAATCAAATTATATTTCCTCTGGCTGTTTATAAGTTGTAGCTTCGAGGATTTGTAAGATTTTAGTACTGGTTAAAGCATGTCATCAAACTAAAATCAAACTTGGAATTGCCTTGGTGTGAAAGTTCATGGACTTTTATCCCCACTGTGATATGGATGGTTAAAGAATATTACTAAAGAGGAGAAAACAGATTCAAGTGTTACTGGTTTGTATATAAAATCCAAAGAAAAAGTTCACAAATATATATTTAACAACTTTTCAAACTCCTCAATCTTACTTTACCAACAACCAACAAAGAGAGCACCACATGCTCTCGTCAAAAGTCACAATCAAAAAAGAAAGAAAAGAAACCCGTATTTGAATCTTAAACCTCACTAGTAATTTGATATGAGAGGCGAGAATGTTAAGGCTCAGATGAAATGTATTGTCAAACAAAAACATGAAAAGAATTAATAATCACAAGTCTTTGTTATGAGAAAGAGAGAAAATGTAGACTGTTCACCAGTATGCAAAACACTGGCAAAAAACCGTAATGAAAAAAAGAGTTGAAGTTTTTTAATTCGATTTGCTAAAAGAAGTCCACTCTTTAGATAACAGCATGCATAACATCTTGGCATATGTTTAAATAAAACCTTGATGAACTAAAACACGCGAATGTCTCTTCACCAATCTTTCCACATACTGTTTTCTGAAAGCCTATAATAATACTAAAAAAATAAAGCATTAACCAAAAGGAATATATTTTAGATTTAGTAATTTGATCTCTTGCACACCAAATACATAAGATAAACGAAAAGAAAGCACTGTTTTCAACTTTCAACAACTCCTAGTAAGGATTCTCAAATGTCATCAGCAAAGGTAAAAAAGACGATATTGCTACTGATCATAAAAAATATGAACACATCATGATAACGCAGATGAAATTATGCAAAATTTGCTTGCTCGCTATACGCATAATCATATCTAGAATCTGTTATGGTATAAGAATGCTCTTGATAAGAATTTTATTCCAGAAGAAATACATTCTGGCAAATTTACTATATTGTCGCTAAAATTGATGAGAAATCTTGTTCAACATTCAAACTCACAACACCCATAACGAAAAAAATTTTTTTTTGAATTCCTCGTATATCCATTATCTTCATTCTTCTATCTCTCTTCGCCTCTTCCACAGAGTGAGTTGTGAGGACAGTAGCAAACAATAAGAGAAAAGAAGCCTTCCAGCGATTTGACCAAGCTGTGTTTGCTTCAATCAAATATTTCAATCTAAACCATTCACCTTATTCAAACCTCGATGTATTGAATAACCAAATCTTTGAGCAAAAAAACTTGATTTCTTCAATGTCTATATGGAAAGTTTGTTTGAGTATATTCATAATATGCATTCATTAGATCTTTCAGGGTTTTGATAATATGACATTCACGAAATTTGGAGATTCTTTTTGCCGACTCTATAATGTTCATCAAAGAAAAGACATTTACCTACTCTATTTGATTTTAGAATGTTAGTATGAAAAAACGAGACAAACCACCGGATCTGATAGTTTTTTACATCAAATAGATAACAGCATCTCCTGCTATAACAATAAAATAGAATAAAGAGCGAGATTCTCGTTTTCGTTCCTATGTTATGAAATTTTATCATTTCTTAATTCACCAATCGCTACATGTAGATACACGCGAATGATGGCATTGCACAATGTTAGATCTAAGACAAGGAAGTCATATGTAATATAATGTCCTTATAATCTTTACTGCTGGTAAACGAAAGCTTTTTCTCAATGAAAAATGTAATGACATTACTGTATCCATGAATAGAAGTCATTTTTTGAAAGCAAACAAAAGAACGTCAATCTTAGTGACCTTGAACCAGAATGATTAACTTTATGACCTCTGAAATGATACTTATCTCCCCGGCAAACTGCGTAAAGTTCATTTTTTGAAATATTACCTTTATCTCTCCAACAGAATAATTTTAATGTTTGTTAGACGAGAAAGTGTTTTTCTGGGATCATGGAAAGATGATAAACCTATATTATCATTTTTGAAATTCTTGGTCAAAAGCAAATGAGCTTTATCGATGATATGACATTCTTTAACATTTGTCTTGGTTAGTCTACTGGGATTTAGCGCAGAGCACGGAAGAAGGTCTTTCGTTCCAATGATCAAAGTTAAAGTCGTCTTAACATTTAATTTAAATAACCTAAAGATTCCGATCTATGAATCATACTCACTTGCTAACATGATGTTTAACATCCTTGTATCCCATTCAACTGCAATTCCTACCAATTCATATTCGTTGTTTCACTTTCTACTTTCTAATTAAGCGTGAGTAGATTCATGGTTAGACAACACTTCATATCATATCAACATCTCAAAAGATCAAAAAAAGATAAGAGAAGTTCTTGTCAAAAATCAACATTGCCATATGCCAAAGATCGTTGATAGAATAACATAACAACGTCTATTCATCGCTATCAACAAGGAACAAAAAACAAGACCAGAACCATCAAAAAGAGACATCAATCTCTTTTTGAATGCAATTCCATTTTTCTCTAATAACATGTCAAAAAATATCTGCAAAAGAAAAAAAAACGTTACATCAAATGTAATACGTTCTGGAGGAGGATAATATAATATTGAAACAATACAACAAATAGTCGTATCAAGTCTGAACTCTTTCAACCAACATAATATAATAACATAAGAGAATTCTCTGGTAAATTGATATTTGCCTATTTGTCAATACACACAGCAGAATCAATATCACCGATAAATAACAACCGAATTGATTAAAGTGATTCATAGATTCGCGTATTGGCAAGGGAATATCGCGTATTGCAGTTACAGAACATCAGAGAAGTTATGGTTAGAAAAAGCAAAAATACTTTCTTGCTCTGGTCATGGAGATAAGAGAAACACCATGGAGACTCAACTCATACTATTCCATTGTATCTAATCCTCGGTAGCAAATTGCTGCTTGGTTGCTTTTGGAAAAATCAATTACTCAAGCATGCACTCATGGGAATATTAAAGTTGGTGACAATTTCAACTCCTTGAATAAGCAAATTCTTGCATTGAAAGATAACACCGTTATTAATAAAAAATGAGACAAAATTCCCTATTTCTAAGCGTAGCCTTTTACCTATCATATATCAAAAATTGAAAACAACAGCTACTTTAGACATAAAGATATTTGAGAGAGAGGTTTGGGCTTAAAACGGCCCTAAATTCGCAAAATTCTGCTTGGAAAAGTATCTCCGTTTAAAGTACAAAATTCTGACCTTTCAATCCACAAAACATCTCACACTTTAGTTCTTATAATTTATTTTTTGACTGATTTTGTTTCCAATGATTGGTAATCAAAGAAAGCCGATTTGAATAAAATTTATAAAGAATTTAATGACCATATTTAGGCTATTACAGAGAAGTTGATTCTCCATGTGTTTTTCTTACCTCCATGTTCTAGTCTATGCAGATTATCCATCTTCTAGTCTTTAAACATTTATCTTATTTTTAGTCCTACCTTTTTTAGATCCAATCTCAATCCAATCAACATCCCGGGAGGCAGAGCAAAAAGATAGAGGATCCTTGATTTATAAGCACGTTCATTAATTACTCTTGCAAACCGTAACACCACTAAGAACAGATGGGATCCCGTCTACATCCGATTCTTACCCGACTCGAAAGTAGACGGGTCACATTGGATTGATTTTTCTTCAAGATCTTGAAGAAATGCTCTGATTGGCCGAAATTCCTATTGTTTTTTATGTGCCAGTTGAAATTCGTGCGATTTGATTGGTTTAATTTCTCAACTGTTATTTTGATGCGGAATTCAAACTGCCAAATGTTACCATACTATTTTTTTCTCATGTAAGCTTAGTGAAATGGGAAAAAATTAGTGTGGGTCCAGATTGATTTAGAAGCTGAAATAAATCATTAAGGCCTTAAGCATAAAAATTACATAATCTACATTATCAAAAAAGAGCTTCGTTCTTCATATCCAAATACTCGTGCACCTCTGAATATTTTCTCTTTTGTTTTGTCTGGTTTTAGTTTTATCCTCTCCTGGAGAAAAAGGTTTTGAAAAATAACAGTATAATACACTATAGTTGAGATTCTCTCTTCTTTGTTCCAATTCCTCTTCAAAAGATTGACTTCTTCTCTTATGGAGCTGAAACTGATGAAAGCATCCTTTGAATAATTTAAGACGAGACCAAAATGAAAAAAAAGAATAGAAAAGTTGAAAGAAGAAGAAATTCAATATTCAAGGCATTGAGATTTCTCTTTGGTGATTTTTTGGAGTGTTCCTTTGCGTACCGCACGCAAACAATGTTTATCGAATGGACACACAAACAATGTCAAAATGAACTGTTATCGTTGTTGACATTCACAAACTATACCTCTATAGTTCAGTAAAAATTGTCTCTCAGTTCTTTTTTTGAACCCGTTTCCATAAATTTGCTTAATCTTTTGGCGTCTCTTTGGGTTCAAGAATCGAGATACTGCTGGGTCAAGATTATGCTCGTAAAACTGCTGTTTTTCTGAATATTTAAGCTTAACCAAAATTCATGGATCATAGACTTGCCATAGTGGTGGATACATACTCCGGGAAGCACCACTTTTGCTGCAGCCACTACTGATTATTCTTTACTCGCACATAGTCACAAATATAGTTTTTATGATCCCATCAATCCACATCAATAGAAACACAGATTCATCAATTTTATTTTTTATACATGAAAAGTACAACCTCGCTCTTGTTGGCTTTCTTTACTCTGTCAGTATGTGTTTAAAATGAATGGACAAAACAGCGTAAAGTAGTTACCGTGTTGTGATTCTATTATAATTTGCTGTCAAATCGTGGTCTCTCTGGACAATCGCATGAATATAATTGCATACCATCAAATAAAAAGCCTTGTAGAAAACGATGAAGACAATGAACTTAAAATTAATAAGGAGATTCAAATGGTTTTCAACGAGCAATTGCGAATTGGAGTATTTTAGAATTCACGAAGCAGATGGTATTTTTTTCAGTTTCCCAATTTCTCTTGAATAAGGTGATTTTCGATTCATCATATTTTGAATGTCCAAGATGTTTTGAATAATTTATTTTCATCGGTTAAAAGCTCGATGATGAAACCCAAATTGAATTTTCGTAGACCCACTGTGTCTAGTTCTAATGTTTAATCATTACATTTAGGTGATTTAGGTCCAAAAGTGCAATATTATCGAGATTTTCGAGTTCATAGTGTTCTAGTTTGCTCGAATATGGTTGAAAAAAGTCTTTTTATTTTAAGAGGTAAAAAAGAATTATCAAATAAGATACGCTTTACCAAGATCCTAGCAATATAATAGAAAATTTTCAGTTTTGCCGCCTCAATATTGCCTCTGGAGGAAAATTGGTCTCTACACCAAGGCGTTGCTATACACTTTTTTTTTGCACGGAGGCAGTCCCGGCACGCCATATATATAACATACTACATAAGTCAAATATATTAGAAATATGCCATCAAATATATTCATATATTCATTGGCGTTGCTATACACGAGATAAAATCTGACGTCAAATATTTAATAAAATGTAACTGACGTCAGAAATCAGACCAGGACTAAAAGTGAAAATATAATTTTTCTTGATTTTATTTTGAATGAATGTATAACTTATAGACTTTTTGGTAATTACGATGGACGGTATCTTCATGGAAATCGCTTCGAAAGTCGATTCTGTTCTGGATGCAAAGCTCAACGATCTTCACCAAAACAACAAAGATCTGTATCTATATGGCAAAATTGAACGATTTCGAGCTGACGAAGCTTTCCGCCAAAGTGACAATCTATCGTGTGAAGTTGATCTTTTGGAGAAAGTTATAGGCGAATCTAGAGCTATTCATCAGCGTGATCATGAGTATTTGTCAATGAAAAACGAAGCGATATTCCAAAGATTCAAAGATCATATCCATGGACAACAAAATCGGTTAGAGCTTGCGGAGAATCAGTTAAACGAAGCTTTAGAGAACGAAATTCAACTGAGCAAGACTATTCAAGAGCAAAAATTAGTCATTGAGAATGATATTTCTAGAAAGAAATTAGTGTTCGCTGAAAAAGAGAATGAAAAAATGGTCGTTGAAATGCAGAAGGTGAAAATGCTACTTGAAGATAAGGAGATCACAAGGAAGAAACATTATTCCAAATGTTCTAAAACGAAGGAGAATCTAATTGAAAAATACGGTCGATTGAAGAAGGAATATCAAGAATCAAAAGAAAGATACGAGAAGCTAATCGATACTTTGACCAAAGTTTGCCATGAACTAAGACACGAGAATCGGAATCATTTGAAATCTCTCAAAGAAGGGAAGTCGGAGATGAAGCTCGAAATTAATTCAATGAAAACAAAGGCTCTTAAGTATAAAGTAAAGTGTAAAGACTTGACTGGGGCGTTAAAGAAAAAGCACAGTGTTGCCCAGCAGTTAGCAAAAGATTTTGATGTACTAAGAACTGAATGTAATGAATTGAAATCGAATTTAGAGAAGAAAGGTGCATCTCTTATAAGCAAAACACAAGAGTGTAAGCAACTTCGAGAATCTAAAAAGTCTTGGAAAGAAAGAAGCGAGAATTATAAGAAAATATGTAAGCGTTACAAAGATGAGTTGACCAAATGCCAAAAAGAGAACGAAAAACTTCTGTTAGTGCTGAGTAAATCTTCAACGCTTTCGATAGAGTCATCATTGGAACATAATGGTACATTATCACATGTGCAGAATATAAAAAAAGAAAATGCCTTGACGCCAGGACCTGAAGACCAAATAGAAATTGATGAATGTATTTCAACCAAGGGAGGTGATGAATACAATAAGAGTCTCGAGAAACAGTTAGTCGAAAGAGGAAAATCCTCGTCAGAAAACATCAATGTTGCCAGAAATGAGAATCTTCACCCACAACACTTTGATGAAAATGCAGTTACTGATCATCGGGATGAAAAAGTCACAACACTGCCAATTTCTAGCTCCAATGTTTTGACCAGTAATGAAAAAGATATCAAAAGACAGCAAAATAATCATGTAATTAAAGCCGACGTTGACAATGTCTTGATGTCCAACAGTGAGGGAATACCCACTGAACATTCACCAGAGATCAAGAAATATGCAGATACTATCAAAGGACACTCGTGTGATGATGTGGCTTCTGACCACGACTTCTTTTCAAGCAACAATGTCAATCTCTTGCTGACTTCTCATAATGAATCTGAAGAGACGTTTGATGCAGAAGGCCTGGTGGATGTAGGACATCCTTATGATGATTTTGCTTCTGATGACTTCCTTTTAAGCAACAATGTCAATTTTTTGCTGGCTAATCCGGAGTTAACAGAATCAGAAACGTTTGGTGATTCTCCAGACGATGACAGGATAAAGATTGCAGGGCAGCCAGTAAGCACCGAAGAAGAACTGATGCTCTATGAAGAGGAACTATACATGCAAGATTATGTCAACAAAATTAAACGTATGTATTGATTGTTGCATTTGAGTTAATAAGGACACGGTTTAATAATGAAACAAGGAAATAATGAATTTATGTTAGAGCTTTTAAAGGTCTTACTTGGAATTCGTTATAAATAAATTCGTTATAAGGCTGTTTCTAACAAACCCTTATACCACAAACTTGGTGCTGTTACATATCTCTAACCACCCCCTTCGTTTCATTTGCGCTGTTGGCAAATTGCTCACTACGCTCGTGCAATTTAATCAAGATTGCAAATGAAACTCGTGGGCTTATTAATCCAACTCTAACTCCTACTATTACTCTATACAAGTAGAAATATTCTTATCCCTGATCTTCCTCACTGGTTTTTCAAAACAAAAAACAATAGGCTTTGGCATTTCCAGTAAAATAAAAATTCAAATATTGTGATCCTTTTTATGAACCTTTCCCTTATCTTTTGCCCTATTTACAAAAAGACGGGGGTATTTTGTACATCCTATGCTATCAGATAATTTTCCATTGTGCATATTTATTTAGAAAAGAAACTAATAATATAAGTCATTTTTACTCATGTCAATTTAGTTGTGAGCAGTTTGGCAGCAGCTGCAGATCGAGACAATTACACAGAAGAATCTGAAACATCGAGAGTAACAGAAAGTAGCATGAATACTGATGATGACTTACAAGGTGAGGACGCCCCTGTATCTGGTGTGACTCACTGAGATCCGCCCTATTGGCCACCCCTGTGAAGAAATTGTCCAAAGAAGGTCCCATTTTTTGCCCCCAGTAGAGAAAATGATCACTCTAGTGAAAAATCGAATGTTCTCTCTCACTACCCCAGTGGTAGTGGTAAAACAAAGAAATCCAAAGAGCCGCCTCACTGAAAATATGATCTATCTCACTACCCCAGTGGTAGTGGTAAAACAAAGAAATCCAATGAGCCGTCCCACTGAAAATATGATCTCTCTCACTACCCCAATGGTAGTGGTAAAACCAAGAAATCCAAAGAGCAACCCCACTGAAAATATGATCTCTCTCACTACCCCAGTGGTAGTGGTAAAACAAAAAAATCCAAAGAGCCACCCCACTGAAAATATGATCTCTCTCACTACCCCAGTGGTAGTGGTAAAACAAAGAAATCCAAAGAGCCGCCCCACTGAAAATATGATCTCTCTCACTACCCCCAGTGGTAGTGGTAAAACAAAGAAATCCAAAGAGCCGCCCCACTGAAAATATCATTACAGAACAATAGATTTTTATAAACCCGTCTGGAAAAATATTACTATTTGACCCAGCTCAATGGGTTTGAAAGTTTTGACACCCCCCATTGAGCTTTGGTGTCTATTGGGACACAGAGACAAGGGTGTGTAATATAAAGTCAGACATCAATCTCAATCTGTTGTTGGGATGGTACCTTGGAGTTCTTGAACTCCTGGCGATTTACTAGTTGATCTACCAGGTGCCAAATAAATTATTAACAAAGTTCCCAAGTACAAAAGTAAAGTCCCTTATTCTGCTGTGAATAGTTTGTCTTTAGTTTATTTTTTCCTTGGTACCTGAGAGTACCGGTTGGTTCTCAATATCCAAATTCATTTTCTTGATAAACACAATTTAGGACAATCTATCGTCGCAAAGATTTTTAGACCAACAAATTTTATTGCGTATGAATATCACATTGCTACAGTCTTTTCATATCTTTCTTTACAGAACAAATATCCGTCAAGTTAAATTCAATTTCAAATCATCTTCATAATCATATGGCAGAAAAAAGTATTGTGACGAATCAATTAAAAGAAGAACCATTGCCGGTACACCAACACATTGAATCTTCCTTATTTGATCAACTGAAAATTATTCGAAAAAATCCTTCTCCAAATGCATCGTTTGAAGAAGACGTAAAAAATCATCAGGTTAGAAACGGGTACTTAGCCACATCTAAAGAAAACGAAAACACTGGGAAAACAGCGTTGTCAGTAAGAAACCAAAGTACTGACCGGAGACAAAATTTTAACGGGTTTATGGGACAAAAGAGTGATCAACGAAACACACCCAAAGAATCACAACAAATACATCATTCCCAATCAATGGAGCAGCAGATTATTCCACATCAAGACCTTAATCCAAGAAATGCCATCACTGAAGAAAACAGACGACATCCTTCTCAGCCATTTAGCCAAAGAATAGGTGTTCATGTTGTTAAACAGCATAGCCCATCAATACAACATCAACATCAATACCATCCTTCTCAACACTAACATGATCCTTTTCAACATCAACATAATCTCTCTCAACAGAAGATGTATTCAACTCCTGTGGTAGGGAGAGTTACTAACGAGGATACGATGGAGCTGGCTAAGAAAATCAAAGTCAATAAAAAACCGCACTTTATCAAAAACTTCCAGATTCCCACCGGGAATCATTTTACCTCTGCTAGTGGCAAAGGTCAATCATCTCTGACAGGAACATCAGTTATATCTCAAGGATTATTGAATAGCCAGGACAGATCTGGTTACAGTAAATCGTCGAATCTTACGTCGCTTTCTAATGCACCTACACTATCAGGAAAACCATTATGGTGATTATTATGCAACCTTGATTCCTGGACCTCGCAGATTAAGCCTATTTTCAACATTTCCACAGCCTCGTTTCACTGACGTTTTTGCCATTTCGAGGTTATTAAATCAAAAAGGTGTCTGTGATTGGATGTACACTAATACTTTAGCAGATTGTAAAGAAGAAGTAAACCGAACTACCAAAGAAGAATTGAAAAACTCCAAAAGAGATTGTAAACAAACCTGTGGTGCAAAATATAGTTGTAGTAGATTCACCAAAACTTCAGTCCACTTTAAATTTTTCTGTTTGGATAGGAAATGTAACAGGGTTTGCAGAAATGCGACTAAATACTTACATTTGCTCTATAAGGGTGTGTAAAGGGCGCCAAAAAAGGCGTATACATGCGTTTTTACATATATTGCAATGGAGGAGGAAGAAAAGAAAAAAGTCCGTTTTAAGAAATATTTCCCTAGGAATAGACTTTCTACTATTATATTAAAATCTATGCAGTAATTCAAACAACATCTTATTATGGATTCGAATTAGAATCTGTATTAATTTTGTTTGAAATTATTTCCCTTGTTTCTTTGAATCAAGAGAGTTGGTCACATAGTATTGGGGGCCCACAGTATTTACAATTATTTTTCGACATCATAAAATCAAAATTTTTGTCATATTTCACCAATGCCGATGAAATTCTTTTTACGTTCTATTAGTTCACTTGCAATCTTTTTTGATTCAATTTCATCACTTTTTTTGGTTTCACAAATAAATAATTCAAAAGTCGATTTCAACTTGCAAAGTAGTTCCACAGCTGTGACATGTTTGATTCGCATTGCTGTCACGTCTTCCAACAGCTGTTGATTCTGATCCATGGTCTCTCTCTGAGCATTTAAACATAATTCAAGTGAAGGTTGCAGTTCATTTTGTCTAGCGGCCAGTTCAATTTGAAGAGTCCTTTCAGCTTTTTCATTCGTTTCTTTTACTTCCTTCTCGTGCATCTGCAAAAGTTGAGATTCGATTCGCCTCCAGGAGTCCTAAGAAACGTGGAAACAAAAATATGTCAGGGGAATGACTGAACTGACAAACAGATCAAGGCATTTTTGACGGTTTAACAGAAATTCCCATCCCGTCTATCGGGTCATTTTAGAATGCTGAAAAGCGCAGAAAACGAGAGGAGGCTGGGAGCGAGGTTGGTAGCAAACCATTCTCAATCAATCTAATACTTAACTCTTTCAGTACCGGCTCTTTCATAAGTTCGGTTACTGCTTACTGGTAATTTTTAGACCTAATTCATAAAAGTGACACGCTGAAAAAATAGATCGTGGAAAGAGCTTTTCCAACGAACCTTAAGGGAACTAATTTTGTCGGGAATTTAATTTGGCGGATGGACTAAAAAGTTTTTTCAGAGGGAATTTAATTTGGCTGATGGACGAAAAAACTAAATTTGGCGGAAATTTGCTTTATTTTGCTTCAGTCAAAGCCGAGAAAAAAATCGATTTTAAGTTGGTGCATCGTCACTTTGGTAAAAACCTGAAATTCAAGATTTTCACGGTACTGAGGTTCTAAATTCAATAATGGCTTTATCTAACCCCAGCAGGACCTGAACGTTGCTTTAACGTCCAATCAACGTTGTTCCAATGTCAGAACGTTATTTGGCCGTTGAAACAATGTTGGAATAACGTTGTGTGTCTGTTGGGATGCTAAAATCAATAAAATAACTGGTGGATGTTTAGATTGTCAATAACGATTGAATTTACAATCAAAATCGGGTATATACCAGTAGTTTTCTTTGCCAATCTCTATCCAAGTACCTCAATACATGTCTATTTTGTTCTTGTACACATTTCAATTTCAATCGGCTTGCTTCTTTATGTCCAAGAGTCATTCTCTTTTTGGCTTGTGTTTGGTCTTTTTCAAAATGTATTTTGAAATCCTTTAATTGTCCAACAAGACCTTCAACCCTTGGATCAGAGTTTTCAAAATTCCAGCTGTTTGATTCGATTTGTTTTGCTTCGTGTAGCATTAATCTGCTCTAAAACAAGAAGATTCACAAAGCTGTTACGGGAGAGGAAAAACCGTTTTAAAGGGAAAGATTTCAGAAACTTGAAAGTATTCAGTCTTGAAAGTATCTTACATCGGCAAAATGTCCTTTTTGGTATGATATATTTAGGTCTATTGTTTTTGGGCTCAAATCTCAACAATGGTGCTTTTACAACGTTGTGCTTGTATTAGATAACAATATAGCCTGACACAAGAAACACCCATTGGACAGGACTTTATCGGGCTGTTATCAGCTAACCAATCAAACCAACTAACAGATATCAATTTTCAAAGAAAGTCACCTACACAAACAGATCACATTCGTTGAAACTTTGTCAAGCCTTGAAATTGGACCTACCCTCAGCCCCAGAGGGTCACGTATTTTATACGACGCAAAAGAAGCCTCAAGGTCCGAAAGGATTTGAAATACTTCAATCCCACGTTAATGCGTCATCAAGGTAATGAAGGAATAAGTTAATCACTTTAGCTATAGACACAAAGAACCCTCATGCAAATGAAAGGGAAGGTGATATATTTTGCACCAGTCAAATTCTTACTAGTTTCTTTTCTTGATATTTTCGCTCCATTTTCATTTCTTTGCGATTTTTTTTATCATCTTGAATCATGGAAGATTTTAAATCCTCTTCATATTTCTTCAATAATGTCCTCAAGTGTTCATTCCTTTTCACATCATTTTTCAATCGCAAATCACCTTCCACCCATTGCGTGACTTGCCCAGCAGCAACTGCAGTAAAATCGAATTAAAAGATTACATACCCGAAGAAATTTTCATAAATTTAGAAGTAGAAAAATTTGAGATTATGTGAGATTAGCATGGGTGAATGAAAACTATCGTAGAAATAAAGTTTGAAGAACGTTTTAGGGCACTTTTTATTATGTCCCCCACGATGTGTAAAAATGGTTAAGAGAACCGGCCTCTCATCGCAGCCGACGTCTGCTACTCCTGCGAATCCTACTCCTGTATGTTCATGTTATCAATTACGTAATCTTTTCTACGCCACAAAAAAGCTTGTAGTGCCAAACACCCGAATTCTTAGGATATTCTCATATCAAAGTTTACGTAAAGGAGGATATCATGGATATCTACTTTTTGCGCTAAAGGACGCCGTGGTACATTGGTTATCAACCTTGATTCCTGCTGTACGGGAGACCAAGGTTCGATTCCAACTTGCGGCAGCTCACTTGGCAAGTGGACAAACTGCGAGAACGAACCTTCGCCCGAGTTAACCCATGCCATGCGAGGGGAATAGTCCTTTTCATAATTTACGTCACGACCAACGACTGTCTCGTTTTGAATTGAGCGCTGTGGTAACCGAATCCCAAGGGAGCTTATCTAAACTTGACTCCATTGATATATATGTCATTTTGAGTCTCGTGAGACATAATCACCTTGGTAATTGTATGAAAACGAGGAAGTCGTTGGTCGTGACGTAATTTATGAAAAGGTGTATTGGATACATTAGCCAGTTCAAGAGTGTATGGAGCTGCCAAATTGAGCCTATTGAAGTTTTCTGTAGTAAAGTCTCTTAAACGAGTTTGGAGAACGAAGCATCGAGATGTACTAAAGAATGACATGGTCTCAATTTGCCAGATGAATTATATGTCAAAGTTGCTGACGGGATACTAACTAAGAAGTGTACATAGTGTTGCGCAGAATACCAAATTAGTCTAGATCCATTACTAATTTTTACCCATTCACTAAGCTCACCTGAGAAAAATTAGTATGGTAACATTGACAGTTTGAATTATGCACCAAAATGACAGTTGAGAAATTAAACCAATCAAATCGCACGAATATCAACTCGCGCATAAAAAAGAATAGGGATTTCGGCAAATCAGAGCATTTCTTCAAGATCTTGAAGAAAAATCAATCCAATGTGACCCGCCGTCTATTTTCGAGTCTGGTAAGAATCGGATGTAGACGGGATCCCATTTAAATACCAAATAGGACCTTTTCAATGATTATGTGGCAAACCAATATGGCTCATATATTTCACAGTTGTTATAAACATGTTTACCTTCTACATCAACATGGTCTGGTTGGTATTCATTATACTCAGTCAGCAATATATTTTCAATTGTTGTCATTATTTGTGTTGACTCCCTTTATCGATAAACCTTTCCCTACGTAGCTAGCTCAAACTCCAAATATACTAACTACAAACAACATCAAAAGCCACTAAATATCTTGCTTTCTTCTTTACATTACATGTTATTTGTGATTTACCAATTTTCATGGATTTGCGATCATTTTTGTTCTTTTGTTTTAACAATTTTATAATAGATCAATCATTATTAATATCTGATTTCCCAAAAAATCGCTTTAGATAAAGATGAACACGTGGGGAATATGGTGCAGCGTTAAGAAGTCAACGGTTTTAACGATTTTTTTCGCGGCACGCAAAGCGGGTAAAGTTTTTTGACTCCACGCTCAATTTTAGTTGGTCTCGATTCAGGTCATTCTAATAAAGCATGTTCCAACCAAAATGGCCGATGTAAACAAGAAAAGTGACAGAGAAAAGAAGAAGAGAAAATTTAGTTTTAAAGAGGTACTGCAAAGGCCTTTTTCTTTTTCTTCATATTCTTGTTTTTATTTTATACCATATATATTTTAAACCATATACTTATTATTACCTGAAATTAAAAGGTGGCTTATTTTCAAGCAAAGCAATACCTACTTATATTTTATTTGTATTAATTTTTTTGCGAGATTAAATTGGGCCATTCCAGAATTTGTCCGTAAATGGGGCCCCAGCGACACAGAATTTTTGAAGCAAAACATTTCTTCCTAAACTCAAACTTCTGAGGCCAAAGAAGAAAATGTGTGTATTTCTGAGGCATTTAATTCAAAAACAAAGAATAAAACGTGGAGTTTCCAATACTTTTTGGAAAAAGTCCATGGAATTCCTGAAGGGTTCTGGGAATTAATTTCTACAGAGAAGAGCGTGACCGTTTGGGCAGTTCGCTTGAACTCGGTCACATGATCCCATATTCTTTTTTCAATTGGTCCTTGATGAATCAGCTGGGTCTACAATCGGCCACAAATCACAAGTCGCGGAGCAAGAGCCAAGAAGGCTGCACTCTCGCTCAGCGCAGAATAAATCAATCAGGAAACTCTAAAACATCGAAAAATGATTGAACTCAAATTTGACTACATATTTTTCCGCATTCTTCTTTTCTTTTTTGAAGAAGAATGAAAAGCTGAAAATGCCAGCTTTTATGGGCATTTAAAGAAGCAAGCGAGGACAGAAACTTGACAATATTCCCTAACTGAAAAAGTTATTAGTGATCTAAATTGCTTTACGCAAACAAAGGAGAGCTTTTTATATCTTGGGTTTTTTCATGGAGAAATGCCGTAACCCTTTCTGTGCCATAGCATATTCCAATTCCTCAAAGAAAAGTTAATAAAATGTTTTAAGGTGACTTTATTTTTTTATACACCTCAAATAAGAAAAGCCTTTTTGCAGAGCCGTGATGGGTCAAAACCCTATATTAATGTCCAGAATATTGTCATTCAGCAACTGACATTTCATGCCAAATATACCGGATATCAGCCTGGCAAGTGAAAAGTTCAAATGACAAATATACTTGACATTGGCATGGAAAGGGTAACAGTAAAATTAAGGGTGAAATTGGTTGTAAGGTTATATATACAGTTCATAAAAGTACATCGATTTTTGCATCAAAAAAAATTCTGCTCATCAGATACTGAACAAAAGAAAGTCATAAAAAAAACAAAAGAAAAACCAAAAAAAAACAATTTCTGTCGTTTCGCAACGATAGGTTGGATAGGTTTTACGAAAAACTTGATCCGTGTTACCAATAGAACGATTT
>JAUJPO010064001.1:0-12700 GCA_032270745.1 Tiaropsis multicirrata | reverse complement strand
AGAGCTCCTCAATTTCCGAAAACCGAAGGATTTTTGACACTATTTCCGAAATTCCGGACAAAAAAAGGTCCATTTCCGTAATACCGAAATCCTGTACGCCCCCCACTGAAAACATTATTACAACAACTATATTAAGTTTGACAAAATATTGTTTGGACAATTTCCTTAATTAATTAATCACAGCCATCTATTAAAGAGACTAGTAATTGGTTTGGGCTAGTTTTTTAAAGAAAATCCTACCTTCAATATTTGAATTTCCATCACCTATCAAGATAGTGTAAGTCATTGTGCTTTACTTTTTATTTTTAGATTATCTGATGGAAACTTATCATACCAACATTCATCAAATTCAGTGTCTGGCTTACCCACAAACAGATTTCTCCATTGCTCACCGGATGCTCCATATCGCTCACAGGACACTCCCTATTGTTCACCGGACACCCCCTATCGTTCACAGGATGCCCCCTATCGTTCACAGGATGCCCCCTATCGTTTACCGGATGCTCCATATTGCTCACCGGATGCTCCAAATCGCTCACCGCATTCTCCCTATCGTTCACCAGACGCTCCATATCGTTCACCAGACGCTCCCGATCGTTCACCTGACACTCTATATTCCTCACCAGATTCTCCGTATCGTTCACCGGACGCTTCGTATTGTTCACCGGAAGATCCCTATCGTTCACCGGATGCTCCCTATCACTCACCTCCTGACCCTCCCAGTTGTTTATCATTTACAGGGTAATTTCTTTTTTAGTTCTCTGATAATATGGGTCTGATTTTGAAACCCTCTTTTTTGTTCGAACGTGTGGTAGTTTAGAGATAAAAGTGTGAACATTTATTATATTGTGCTGGACTTTCCACTCAAGATTTTTGCAGGTCTTGATCTGAATATTTTAACTTTACACCACCCACCAATACACAACTTTAACAGACTCTATAAACAAGTAAAACTTACTAATTTAGCAAGTAGTTTTGGACTCCTTTATGTTTGTATTTGCAGGATCTTTCAAATAATTTGAAGTGACGTCTGCTAGTGATGCAGAGTGATGGTTGCTTAAAATATTTTAACACAGGTGCTTTTTATTATTCTGCTTGTTTAATCTATGTTCATTTTTTTAGATCTTGGTACAAAGGCGTAACTGGGCTTGTTGAGATTGAAAAAGACCTTTTCATCTCAACGGATAATGATGTTCTTGTGCCCTTCATGCTGAACTTTAGAAGAAACAACCCTGATCTAGTTTCTGTTGTGTCGCCATCTCATATATCTACAAACTGCAGCTTTCTCATTGACTTGTCCAAGCTGAAGAATCCAGAAGATGTCCTTTCCGACGAGTTGGGTGCATGGAACCAAACAAATACCACTAAGAAGTACTATATTATTCATAAAACTGGAAACAGTGCTTGTGATTATGTAACCAGAAGTGATAAGAACACCGCAGTCAGTACTGAAGTAGTTCGGAGGTCATATACAAACAAATCAGATGGAAACCTGAAGAAGTTAATTGTGAGTGTGACCAGCCCTCAAGGTCAATTTGAATTAGTTTATGTTGGGTACACATTCATCGGTCCACCTCATGAAATAAAGGTTAATACCCATGGCAATTCTAAACATCAAAATTGTTCATACAACCGAGTGTTTAAAAGCACCAAAGATCTACTCACAAATGAAGTAAATAAAGGCAAAAGCCTTAACCGTGCTGTTTTTAATGTCCATGAGGCTGTTGGTGGTTTGGATTCAGAATCAGTTGCAGCTTTGCCAAGAGGTAAAGACCAAGCTGCTTACTTAAAAGGAAAGGAATCAGCTCAAAATTATGATGACCCCATATATCGCATCACTCAAGTCATGTCTAATTACAAAACAAATGGAGCGGAACAATTTATTCGCTCATATACAAATGATGACTCCATTCCAAAAATAGTTGCTTTCACAAACCAGCAAATGAACGACATTGTTAACTTTTGTTGTAATGACAAAGATGGGTTCAAGTCTCTACTTTTTAGTGATATAACCTTCAAACTCGGTCCCTTTTATTTGCTACTAACTGTCTACAACAATACTACCTTATACACTAAGGGAACCAATGTGTGTCCAGTAATGCTAGGCCCTTTGATGCTGTGTATGCTAAAAGAAGAATCAACATATGATACACTTTTTCAGAAAATGTCGTCTTCAACTCCTGGATTAAAGTATTACCTTCAAGCATATGCATCAGATTGTGAGAAAGCATTAAGGAATTCTTTGGTTGTTGCATTTCCACACAGCTCTGCCTATATCTGTATGATTCATGGAAGAAAAAACATTTCAGAGCAGTGTTCAAAACTTGGCCTTTCTGAAAGATTAAAACGTGTAATCAAAGATGATATTTTTGCACAAGGAGGCTTACTTTATGCTGAAAGTGCAGCCAGTTTCGATGAAGAATGCAAATCCTTGAAAGCTAAGTGGGCAGAGCTTGAATCAGCAGAGAAGGTTAATCCAGCATTTGTGAGTTATTTTGAACGTAATAAGGAGGCTGATTTAAAGGATCACATGCGGCTATCGCTTTCCCAAAAAGCAGGATTCGGAAACCAATTAGTGACGACTAATCCTATCGAGTCTTGCAACGCTGTCATAAAGCGATGGAACAATTTTCAGCCGAAAGATAGTGCAACATTCCTTGAAGACATTCTCCAGTGTATCAAGCAACAACAGATCAATGTCCAAGACGCATTTTTAAATTTGCATAGCCCTTATACCGTACGAGAAGAGTTTCAACACAACATTGTTCAAAACTATTCATCTTTGAATGCAGCGTCCAAAAAGAAAGCCAGAGAATCGGTGAAATCAATCAGAATCGACTCTTCGAGATATAAGGAGGTAATGTCTTTCAAACCAAAAAGTCTGGCGAGTCTTGAGATGAATCAACAAGAAGTAGTTGATCAAGTCATAAATGTAGAGGAAGATCCATTCAACTGCCTTTTAACTACTTTTACCCGCTCAGATGTTGATCTGCTTAAACGCAAAGCAAAAGAAATTGTGGATCGTAAGCAAGTTATAGAAGGTTTTTCAGAAAACCACTTCATTGTTAAAAGTGAATCATCAAAGTATCGCACTGTCAAAGTGTTGCAAACTGGAAAACTGACATGTGATCAAGACTGCCTTGGATACCAATCCAGAATGATATGTTCTCATACTGTTGCAACAGCCATGTATTGCAAAACCATTCCTCAAATGTTTGCATGGTTTTCAAACCAACGTATTAATTTGACCAAGCTAACTGTTCCCTCTGCATTATCACAAAATGCTGGCAAGAAAGGGAATTCAAGAAAACGAAAAGCTACTTCATCTTCAACTGTATCAAAAGCACCCTCCAAAAAAATGGGAAAATTGCTCAATTTATCGACAACTGATGCAGCATCTACTAACACCTTGGGCCAGTTGTTTGAAGAAAATTTAAACACAACACCACCACCATCTATACCGTCCATCATACAAACAAGCAACAGTGGATTGAAATTGAGAATAAAGAAGGCAAAGAAACCTCGATTCATGGAAACAAAAGCGACACCGTTCGAATTGATTCAAATTAAGGGTAATATCCGTAAATGTACTGGTTGCGGAAAAGATCTTAAATCTGGTCCAGACCCGTTGTTAGTGGAAAAAACTGATAAACAATTATGTATCCGACACAAAGAACGTGATCATTTCTTTGACAAGGAAAATGAAATCTGGAAGCCAAACTTTGGGAATATTCATTACCACATATTCTCAGAATGTATAAATCAAAGAAACCCGTCGTTTTGTTACAAGGATGTTATTTTTGGCTTTGAAATTGATGATGAATTAAGATATTTTCTTAGCCGCAGATTTCAGTCCTAAATTTGGCAATGAAATCAGAAACTTTATTGTATTATTGTAAAGATTTGTTTCTTTTGATGATTTGAAATTTTTTATAAGGCTTACCGCTTTAAGGGTAAAATTTTTGCGGGGATTTAATTTAATCTTTTGTTATAAAAAATTTGTACCCTGAAGATAAATTCCCATAGCAAAAGAATGTCCACAAACTACATTTGACTAGAATAGGTTTTGCTATGTCTGGTTTGTTTTCGAGAAAATATATATTTTATTTTAAACTTTTAGTTTTTTATTTCTGATCACTAAGTTTGTATATTTATTACTTAGGTTTTTAATTTTATTAATTTATTACAGATTTTAAAATAAGTTTTTCAAGAAGTCTTTTTCAAGAAAATCAAACTGTTTGAAAACTGTTTGGGGCAGCACTTCCCTGTTTAAAAAACTTTAAATACTCTAAATATCAATGAAAGATGAAAAGTTTTACGTAAGTGATTGGGCTGTTATTATTTAAGAGTTTTAGTTTGTTATTGGACATTAAGTTTGTACATTATTTATTACTTAGGTTTTTAATTTTGTTAATTTATTTCTGATAGGTTAAAGCATTTTTTTCTGAGACTTAATTCACTTTGTTTAAACTGTTTTATTTACTTTCTTTCCTTCATATCATTATGAAAGTGTAAGCTCGCTTCTACTTTTGATACAAGATAGCTTTTTTCAAGAGGTTGGTTAGTCGAAATAAACTTTACAGGGAACTCTTTGTTCTTGTTTTTAGAAGTTCTTTTGTAAAATATACTTTAAGGCATTAACATTTGTTACAACTTTATTTTTGTTTTGTTTTGAGTCTACGTTTGAAATGAGAAAATAAAAAGATATCTTCTGAAACAACTGTCCTTTGTTTCGACTTTGTTTTCTTTGTTCTAAATAGATTTTTGCAAAAGTAAATTGCAAAGTTATACCCATTCGTCTAATACTCAGAATTTTAGATCATCCCAAAGAGTAGCAGTTACTTTACTCGATATAATACGCGCCTAAGCAAATAATTAGGGGGAGTCTAGTTCCAAATTTCACAACAATATAGGTCTATTGTCATAAAATACAAAATCTTGCTCCGATAGAAATTCTCGTGTGGAAAAGTTTGTTTTTAATGCGATAATACTCCTGGAAATCCCCGAAATTTTTAAAAAATAGCTAATTTGGCTTTTTTTAGAAAAAAAACTATTCTGAAATGTTACTGCATTTAAAAGAAATTCAAAATTTGTCATCCGCGAAAATAAATCCCCACAAAGGATCTCAAAATAGCTCATCCGCGAATTTGATCCTCACAAAAATTTATCCCATTAAAGTAAATGCTTGAAAAACCGTTAAAATCGAGTTGACTTTTATTTTCATAAGCGTAAAAGGGAGAAATTAATTGCGCTAGGTCTTATGACGCCGGTCTTTGTTTCATCCACGCAAGTTAAAATCTGGTCTGTAAAATTTTTCGGGGTACACCAAAAGGTACACCATTGGGGTACCCCATGGTGCCGTACCATGTTTTACAACAACCCACTCAAGGAAATCGTTATTCTCAGGAAACGTTTACATCAGTAAAAGACGTTCAGATAAGATCGACAGTCAAACTATAATTAGATCAAAAAATGACATTCTTTTGGTATAAGTTGTCCAACCACAGAGCTCATCATCATAGTACCCAGAAATTGGGTTATGAAAATTTTTTTTCCTTATATAGTTAAAACACCTTAAAAAGTTTGATTCTACCTCATGAGTAGCTTGGTTAACGGGAATAATCAAAACATAGATCAAAGAATAACAAACTAGCTCCTTGATCATAGCTTCTTGTAGTTATACAACTTAAAGTCTTTAAACCTTTTTCTAATCCGCAAGCCTTCAATCCACGAGGGCGGAGCTGTATGATATTTTTCAAGGGCCTTTAAATTCTGATTTTAGGGTTTTTCAGAATTCAATTTCTACATCTTTAAAAGTTTAAACAATTGGAAATATTCGAATTGTCATAAGATCCTTTCAAGTCTAGTGTATGTATGTAACGTTAGTCTGTCAGAAATTATTCGCAGATGAATTTGTCCTCTAGGTGTATAATTGTCTCATAGCTGTAGATCATTTTGTGGCTAATAGTTACATTCAAACCAACAGGTTATCAATTTAATCAACTCGTGGTCACAAACTCAATAACATAACTATCGGTTGCTACATTTGGTTGTAATTATACGACGTCATCTTGATTTGAATGTCTTTTGAACGCCAATCGGATGTTATTATTACTTTCCTTTTGTCAGAAATGATTCATTTTCTACTGATTAAGAAGATGGCAGGTTTTTGACAAACGTTTCCTTAATAGCTTTTTTGTGCATTTAGAAACTGTATTTTTTTACATTTCCCACAAAAGTTATTCAGTTGTTAATTATTTCTCATTCTATATGTTATATATATATCTTGTAACTAATCAACAAGATCTATAGTGTTATTGGTGGGTGAGACGAGAGAAGACACTGTTGGCTGGAAAAATAAACATTGGATAGAAAGGAAAAGTTATAGTGTTTTTACACTATGTTGTGTGCGTCAATACTACAACGCGTTGATGATCGTTCAGATCACAATCAACGCTTGAGTTTATCTTCAACTGAACTTATGTCACTCAGTGAAGAAATCAGCAAACTTCTTCAACAGAAAGAAGAAAATGCACAACACGGGCAGCTTATTGATGATCTTGAAAGTCGAGTCAACATGTTGACAAAAAAAGTCAACACATCCAAAGAACGTCATCAATCGGAGCTCGAATATTTGAACATGGCTTTAGAGAATCGTACAGACGAGTTGAAGCAGGTTCAAGAGAAACACGACGAGAAGGAAGCTTCCTTGAAACAAATCAAGAGACAATTGCTGAGACAAGAAACGGAGAGCGATCAAAAAGATAGTTTCATTCATCGCTACGAGAAAGAAATCGTCGAATTTAAGGAAGAAGTCGAGCGCTTGAATCGCAGGTTGAAAACATTGAAAGGTGAAAAAGAGAAACATTCGAAAGGAATTGAGATTGAGGAAAAGCAAAACCGCATTGTCAAGTTCAATGACGATGTTGCGATAAAAGTCTTTGAGGTTGAGGATCCCACAGAAGCTCTACAAAAGGATATGGATCGCATGCATAAAGAGAATGATAAGCTCAAACGAAAACTGGATGAGTTGAAATGGCAAATGAAGGCTAAAGATATTATGATAAGTAATGGAGAGGATACCATGCAAGCTCTTGAAAATCAAGCTGAAGAAATTGAGACGTTGCAAGATCGTGTTGAGGAGTTGGAGGAGAAATTGCAATTGCAGAGTTCTGGTGAACAACAAGTTGGGAATCCAGAGAATGATATCCTGAAGATGAAGTTCAAAGAGGTTGAGATGAAGTTGAATCAACGTGATGAAACCATTCGTGTCTTGTTGAAAGAGAATAAAAAAAATGTTGTTGCGACTTCTCAACCGAATGTGTTGATTGAAGAACGAATTGTTGAGAAAGTTGTTGTAAAGACAGAATCACTACCCCTTCAACAATCACCAACAGTTGTTGTTGAAGCCAATCCACGGGAGGAAGAGTACCTCAAAATGTTGATCACTCTTCGTGATTCTTTCTTCAACGAACTGCAGTTGAAGCCGCAACAATATGTGCCAAATGGGAAAGGTCAATTTGCAGTTGTTTTTGAGGATTTGCAAACCGTTCTTGGTTCCATACGACAAAAGGTGACCAAGGTTCTTGAGGAATCGGTTATCGAGAGTAATAAAGAGATGAAACGCGTTCAATCGTTGAAAAAACAGAACACCACTTTGAAAGAGGAGATTCAAACCAAAAGTGAAAATTATACTAACACTGTCAAGTCACTTGAAATGAAGAATGACGCTTTGTCGAACTCCTTCACCATACAGCAACAATTCAATGACGAACTAAGTGAAAAATGTACAGCAGCCGAGAAAGAGAGAAATGAAATGAATAACAAACTGAAAGATTTATCATTGAACATGTTGGTGAGAGATTCAGAAGTGGATCGGTTAAAAACTATTTTGGATGATCTGAAGAAAAGTAAGAAATTGAAGAAACTGATGAAAAAAGATAAAAAGAAATCCTCTTCTTTGAGTAATTTATTAAATGCATGACGCGACTGTCAATAATGATCATTTACGAGGAAATATTATTAACATAGATTTTTGCAGATTTTTTGTTTTTGTTGAATAAAAAGGTAATTTATATTTAAACAAACCTATTGAACTGGTTACACTATGTGTAAATTTCTGGTCGTAATTATTTGCTAATGAGGATATAGAGTTATTTTTTGTTTTATGTCACTTATTTTTGTCATCGTTGACATCCTGAAAATATTCTTCGACCTTCAATTTCCTTTTCCTGGTGTTGTGAAAAACTTTAGCAACATTTTTCTATTGTTGCCAGAACTGGAAGGATAAACCAGAATTTTGAATAAATTTAAGGAAATTTGTCACGGGATCAAATCCTATCAGTGTTTTTTCCAATCATCTTTTTTTTGTAATGGAAGATTAAGTTTCTGATTGCATTTTCAGCCACTGCAAATATCTGGTTCACTGTTAAATACATCTGCAGTAGACTAGCACTACCAGAAATAATTTTTTTACAATTTTCAAAACTCTAAGAACTTCTTATCATGTTTTCAGCCTAACGATTTATCTTAATCTTCAAGAATAACGACGACTTAACTCCTTTACTTATATAAGGTTAAAAATGTCTCATTTGCTGAGGGTTTAATATTTTCTGTAATCCTTTTTTCCATGTTTAGAATAATCTCTTGTTCCATCATGTTTGTTTGTTTTTGTTTCTTTAAGTTTTTCCATGATTTGTACAGTTTTAGTTGTGTCCTGTTACATGTCATATAATCATTTTTTTTGTATAATAGCATCTTATTGTATAAACAGTAATATAATTCTTCAAGCACATCAGCTAACTTACATGAAAATGTTGTCATTCACAGTAACACTACCATTTTGCTGCTAAATTTAACTACAGTACCATTAGTATCAAGACCCGTACCTTTAAACCTGCTAGACAAAAAAAACTTTTGTTCAATGTAACCCTACATCTTTTTATAAGCATAACGCTTATAAACACACCAAGGCTGAGACTTGGGCTTATAGGAAGGCATATAGAACGAAAAATCAGCCCAAGAAAGCTGATGCTTATAAAAAAGGTTAAATTTTTTCTCAAAATGTCCAAAATAATTATTTTATAAGAATGGTGTTCTTAACTTAAATCATCCTAAAATATAAGGTTATTTTTAAATTCTTATCAACCCTAGTCTTTTCACACTGGGGTGAGCAGGAAAACTAAAAATAAAAAGTAGGCCATTGGAATTAGCTTGAGAAAAAAATTTAGATGAATTCAGAAATAATTTCCAAAAATGAATCACACCTGTATTCTTATAAAGAAAAAGCGTTTAATTATGCATGATGCTGGGTGCTGGCTGTAGCATTTAGGGGGGGGGGGGGTATATCATCGGTCGCTTAAACTCATCCTTGAAATAAGTTGAAAAGTATACCCCGAATAAAGATATTTATTTTCCAGTACCCTGAACTTAACTAACTCATCATTTTGACATATTTGACCTTGCTGATTATAGCCAAAATTCTATCGGCCAAAATACAGCGCTCTATATGAATGTCGAAACTTTCATATGTTGCATTTATGCATCATTTGTGGATCAAAGGATTTCATCCGTTGAAAGTTTCTTCATCAAAATTGACAAGAGAAATCATTAATATCCGGTATTTGGTTGCATTAACTTAATGATGCTCTCTGTTGTGAAAAAACCATGATCTGCATTTTTACAAACTGGGAAAAAATTATAATCTTTAGAAAGGTTTAGATATCAAAAAACTTTTCCTTGGGGGCTACTGTTTCGTAGAAAGAAAAGAATCGAAAAATAAAAGAATTCTATAATCCATAACACCCCTTTAAAGCCTGGCCGTGTATCGATAACGTTCAAAAATCAACTTTGGAACGGTCTTTCTAAACAAATAATAATCAAATAATTTACCTTTCCTAAACATCCTAGAATTGAATGTTACATAATTATAAATGTATATACAAATTGTTACATAATACAGTACTGAATAATATCAATATCATATCGAACAAAAACAATTTAATTTAACCTGATAATTGTGTCAGGTTTTTCATCAATTTAATTTTTGGGGATTAGGGCTGAATTAGCTAAGGATTTTCAAGATTTTCTAATAAAAATTGAAAGCAAAATTATTTTATCATTCATTTGAAATTAGTCTAGTTTGGATGTGCCAAGCGGAACCTTTGGCAACCGAGCTGTGTAGCATAGAGAAAATTTGATCGCCACACAAGCTAAAAGTTAGTCTGTATTGTACTAATAAAAATTGGTTAATATACTATCAAAGGTATAAGGGTAACAAATTTTGGCGGGAACTTAATTATGTGGATTTTGGGCAAAACTGCCAAATCCGCCAAAATTTGTTACCCTAAGGTAATCTAGAGTCAGTTAATTGTGATGAAACTCCTTAAACTTATTCTTTTCATTTGTTGGTTCATCAAAAAGGCGCATATTCGATGCTAACTTTGGATTATAAAATTTACTTCAATTCAATTAAAAAATGAAAGATAAACGATTAATAAACGAAAAGTTTCCCTAGACGACATTTGTACATCAACAACAACGAACCAACCAATCAAACACAAAGTTTCATTTAAGCATCAAGAATATTACTCATAGATGCTGATTTTCGTTTATTGTTCAACATCATGGCACCAGGGTGTTGTTTCTTCTCATCACCATCATGCAGAATTCGTTTCGTTCGTCGATGACCTGATTTCCCTTTACGAGTTTTCTTGAAAACATCTTCTAGAAATGCTTTCAATCGTTCAACTTCACTATCTCTCACTAGCACTCGTAATTTCAATTCTATGATCTCACCCTCAAGTTCAGTATTAGTATTAGCCAATGTGTCATAATTGGCATCTGTTCCATCTGGGTTATTATTTGCATCGAATGTCCCTTCAATCATCACTTCCAAAGCTTTGATTTTGGCCTCTAATTGTTCATTGGTGTCCTTACTTGACTCTAAGTCTTGTTTTATTTTATCCTTCTTCTCCTTCAAGTCAGAGTATTCCTCTTCAATCTTCTCATATTTGTGCTTCAAAACGGAATATTCTTTTTCCATTTCGTCATTTGGTTGTTTTGTCTCATCGATTTCGACTGTTATGTCTTTGGTTAAATCTATGAAGAAAGAGATAAAAATTTGATAAAAAATGAGAAGCAAAATCAGTTATGGTGCTTACTAACAAAACATTAGTACAAAAAGATCTTATAAAAACGACTTTCAACTACATGACATGCTCAATGAATCATAAAGGCTATAAATTCTAAACAGACATTCGGCCAGAATGAACTTTGTATTTACCTTTTTCAATTTCATCAGCTACCTGGACATTCTCTTTTGCAACTACTTTGCAAGATTCCACGAATTCTCCAACTGCCTCTTCAACAGCCGTACGAATTGGTGTTTTCGTTTCCACTAAGGTACATTTTTCAGCCGTCGCCTCTTCAGTTGCAGGTGCTGGAACTGCTTCTTCCTCTACAGTTCGTGGTGGAACTGCTTCTTCTGCAGTTGGTTCAGGGGCTGTTTCTTCTACTGCTGGTCCAGGGGCTGCCATTTCTACAGTTAGTTGTGGAGATGCTTCTTCTGCAGCTGGTTCAGAGGCTGTTTCTTCTACAGTTGGTTCAGGGGCTGTTTCTTCTACTGCTGGTCCAGGGGCTGCCATTTCTACAGTTGGTTCAGAGGCTGCTTCTTCTACAGTTGGTTCAGGGACTGTTTCTTCTACTGCTGGTCCAGGGGCTGCCACTTCTACAGTTAGTTGTGGAGATGCTTCTTCTGTAGTTGGTGCTGGTGCTGCTTTCTCTACAGTTTTTGCTGGAGCTGCTTCTTCTGCAGTTGGTTCAGGGGCTGCTTCTTCTTCAATTGGTTCTGGGGCTGCTTTTCCTGCAGTTGGTTCAGGGGTCGATTCGTCAACAGTTCGTTCAGGGGCTGCCACTTCTACGTTTGGTTCTGGAGATGCTTCTTCTGCAGTTGGTTCAGGGACTGCCTCTTCTGTAACTGGTGATGGACCTGTTTCTTCTTGACTTGGTACTAGAGCTGCTTCTTCTGTAGTTGACTCAGAAGTTGCTTCTTCATTAGTTGGTGCTGGTGGTTTTTCGACTTCAGTGGCATCTTCTGGCGTAGCTTTGACTTCATTGATAACTTCAGGAGCAACTTCTGGCGTAACTTTGACTTCATTGACAACTTCAGGAACAACTTTTGGTGTTGCTTCGACTTCAGTAACAACTTCTGGTGTTGCTTCAACTTCATTGTCAATTTCTGGAGTAGCTTCGACTTCAGGAACAACTTCTGGTGTTGTTTCAACTTCAGTAAAAACTTCTGGCGTAGCTTTGACTTCATTAATAACTTCTAGTGTTGCTTCAACTTCAGGAACAACTTCTGGTGTTGCTTCGACTCCAGAAACAATTTCTGGCGTTGCTTTGACTTCAGTGACAACTTCTGGTTTTGTTTCAACTTCATTGACAACTTCTGGTGTTGCTTCGACTTCAGTGACAACTTCTGGTGTTGCCTTGACTTCATTGACAACTTCTGGTGTTGGTTCGACTTCATTGACAACTTCTGGTGTTGCCTTGACTTCATTGACAACTTCTGGTGTTGCTTCAACTTCAATGAAAACTTCTGGCGTTGGTTCGACTTCATTGACAACTTCTGGCGTAGCTTTGACTTCATTAATAACTTCTAGTGTTGCTTCAACTTCAGGAACAACTTCTGGTGTTGCTT
>JAUJPO010063990.1:0-12702 GCA_032270745.1 Tiaropsis multicirrata | reverse complement strand
TCGCCAAAATTAAATTTCATTACGATTTTCGCTGCTCGCCAAAATTAGTTCTCGCCAAAATAAGTTCCCTTAATGTAGATTCTAGTTCCTTATCAGAATAAAGAAGGCTAGAGAGATCTTTTCTTGGTTTAGACTTTAGATCGTTGTTAAATCGGAAAAAGACGGGTGAAAATAGTTGAATCTGAAATTTTTGTCACTCAGTTCATAACAAATGCTGAACGGAAAATTGTCGCAATTACAGTTTACACATGATCCAACTTGTGGAGGCTTGATTGCAAAAGGCAGATTACACTCATGGTGAAACCATTTTTACAGAAATCGCAAAAAAAGGAAGGATTTCCTTCAACTAGTTTGTCACAGATCGCGCAAATGTGGTCCATAATTTAGTCAAATTAAATCCAAAACGCAAAAGCAAAAAAAAGCAAAACAACTAAAAAAACTAAAAAACAGTCACTGTTCTACAGTCACAATAAGATTAGGGTTTTAACCCTATTACCCTATTAACCCCGAGCTTTTTCGATCTTTGTAGCCCCAGGGGGGGGGGGGATCTACCACCCTCGATTATTTTTGATCTAGAAGAGCTATGGCCATGAAAATTGGTACAGATGTTCTCAATCATAAACCAAACTTTCAGGAAGAAAAAAAAATTTTCTGACGTCATCACAAAATTTCCACCTGTCGGAAAAAAGTTCAAATATATGGTTTACAAAAATGTATCTCAGAGTTGAACCAATAAAGATATTTTAGTTCTGTTTGAAGATTCTGAAAGCCAAAAGGCTATTCTTTAACATATTTGCCTGGTTTTAATTTGCCATAAAGATTTACCGTTAAAATCAATGCTAAAAATGAGTCAAATTTTCAAAAATTGATGACGTCATACATGATGACGTCATCATTTTCAAAAAAAATTTCATAATTCTTTTAATTTATATTGCTAATACCTGTCATGTGTCAAAGTTTGAACATAATTGGATAATTAGTTCAAAAGTTATCAGCATTTTAAAATTTTGAGTTTTAAGCGATTTTAGCTGGGTTTTATGTCATGTTTCACAATAAAGTCATAAAACCTGATCTAGACAACCTATGAGCCCAAACATTTGCACATATACTCTTAATAAGATTTTATTAAAAGTCAGAAAGTTTCAAATGGTTTCAACAAAATTTCTCCGAGATATACTCAAAAGAACAACAGCGTGGTAGATTCTACCCCAAATAGGGTTAAAGTTATCAGAAATCTAAGTATTCAATTCAGCAGCTTAAGCTTTGATTATATAGACGAAATGTTGAGAATCAAAATATCGAAAATATTTTACTGTTCTTTGTGATCCATGTATTCCACGTCAAATATCAAATCAGAAAGTTCCGTTTCATCATAAAAAGTAAACACATATACCTTCCATCTATTGGAATGCGATTTTTGTTTCAGAAATTTTAGAAATTGAAGAGCTTTCGAGCAAAATGCAGTCGACGCCCAAATTTGACATCACCATCAAAATAAAAAAAATGAATAAAAGCACTTCAATCTTAGCTTATAATAAACGCGAAAATAAAATTCAAAAATATTGATTCAATCAAAAGATATGGACGTAAAATCCATAGTGTTGCAATGGTGTTTTAACGAAAGTTACAGCTATACTAGCAATAATAATTTAGCGGTCTTAACAGTCACGACCAATAATCAATCTGGTATTGTTTTAAACTTGAAAAATCTCAATGCGATTGTGTAACTAATTTTTCGTAATATTTTGTAATTGCATCTTTTGTTTGGCTGATAGCTTTTGTGATCGTATGGTCAACTTCAGCAGCATGAATCGCTTGGAGTGAACCAAACACTATACTTGCTACACCTGCCAAGAAACTGATTGCCATCCCGTATGCTTTGGTGCCTGTAAGAACTTCTTCTTCAGCTGATTCGCCAGCTTTTGCAATACCACCTGCTATATTTAAATCTTTGAGGCCAAGTTCTATGCTTTTGGCCCATTTATTTACCATACTGTAAGTGGTATAGTAAGGTCGATCGTATCGAATAGTAAGCGAGATGGTATATGCAAGTATGTTACTGACACAAACTTTTTTTTGCTCTTGGTCGATGGATGGGATGTTTGACAAGCATTCGTCCATTTTTGTAGAATCCACATTACCGGGCGAATCTTCTAGCTCATTGTATAACTCTGATAAATGTTTTATAATGTTTTCGTTTCTTGCTACGGTTTGATACCAATCAACAACGATTTTTTTCATATCCTCATTAGTAATTTTTCGACTGGTAGTTTTCATAGCTGTAATGACAATGCCGATAAAAACTGCTCTCGTTTCTAAGATTGTTACACCGAGGCGAAGTCTTGGAAAGAATATTGTGTTTGATGTTTGAGCATCAAGATAAGTTTTGATTTTTTCAAAAGACGGCTTGGCTCTTAACTTACCGTCAGAATCTGATATTTTCTCTACAATTGTGTTTTGCAATTTTTCAATGGCAAGCTCAAGCCCGAGCTCAGTCAAAGCAGCTGCAATGCTTACTCCAGAAAGCACGAAGTTCACACCAGGAATCCAAGAAGTTGCTGCTGATGCAATTGACGCTGCTCCTGCTACAATTTCGACAGCAGCCTCAGAGGCAATTTCCGCAACTAATTTGTCCTTATCAGATGTAACATTATCAAAGTACTCATCAATATCAGACTTCATTGCAGAAAGGTTTGCGTTTTTCAAGTCAAATGATGTTTCGTACTCCGTGATAATCATTGTAAAAAAGTCCATTATGTCTTTCTGGCTGACACCTTCTGGGCAGCAACTTTCGTCGACAAACATGTGACCTATTTCCTCCATCATTTTCATTATCATTGTACCCAGGTGCATATTGAATGTTATTATTTTCTATTTCCTGTAAAAAGAAAAAAAATATTAATATTTTGTAGTGCTTTAATCATTCGAATTATCAAGGAAATTGAGTATCTACAAGATACCAAATTTTTCGTGTTAGGGAAAATAAACCATTAAAAAGAATGTTATTAAAGTTATGTTTTTATTAAATGTTATTATTTCCGGAGGGCAATTACCCGGACGTAATTGTCCGGGGTGCTATTTTCCTAGAACCCAAAAAATTATTTGACCAAATATTTGACACAGACCCAAAAACTCGACTGTGAATTTAATGTAGAGTATAAATAGACGAAAAAGTGAATAAGCCAATTTTTCGGCTTTATTTCCCAACCCCACGGACTTTATCCAACCAACAATAGAGCCATTGTTTTAAGACCGAAATCTGAGCATGTATATGCTTATAAGTGTTATACTTATGTAAAGTGAATAAAAACCAAACTCTGGTCAATGACAGCAAATAAACGTTTAAATCATACTCATTTTACATGTACACAAAGAAAGGAATGATAAAATATAGACATGGTAAAAGAGGTGGGTAATAAGTTTGTAGAATCGAATAAAAGACGCCAAATTTTCATGTATTAACGTTCTACCCAAAGCAGAATTTCGCAGCAAATTAACTCAAATTTGAAAAGTTTTGTGTTAGTCTAGGGCTCAGTTATGTCTACTTTGTACCAAAGCCTTTTAGAATAAAAGAAGGTAAACAGGCTTTGTTCCGATTCGAGCAAAAAGTTGGATATGACATTTTTAGAAATCGTCTCCGATGGTGTGCTCATGTCAATCAAACTATTTATCGTTGCCGTCAAAAGATCTGCTCAAAAAATAAGAATTTTTAATCGTTGCTTTAAATTACAAAAACTTTACATAGTTAGATTCCATAATTTTCAAGGAGCACAATGACATAAAAATCGCAACTTCAAATTTTCTTAACATTTTCTAAAAGACAAAAGAAAGTTTAAAATTTGCCCATTTTGAAGTCTGCCTGCCTTTGCCCGAAAGATAGAAGGTAATTAACGTCACTTTTTACGACTTTCATGAGAGAAATGCAATCAAGTCGTTAAATCAGTCATAAAAAGTTATAAGAGAAAACTGTCTCCCATTGGCCTGTTTTTAATTATTGCTATTGTCTGAAAAGCTTACGGTATTGAGGCATGCTCTCCATCAAATTTAGTTTGAAATTTTTTCAAACCTCTCGCCAAATTTTAGCTCGAATCGGAACAGTCCCTCTTAACATCAATTTCATCAAAATTAAGCGGGACGGCACAGTCAAAGTTATGTCCCGTCGGACCTAATAAAGTTTTGCATTTTAAATATTCGTTGTAACTTTCTTGTAGTTTGTTAAACAAACAACATCTTTTGATATCAATTCTAAAAATCATTTTAACTTTTAATAAGAAAAAGAAAAAAAATAGACTGAATAAAATGCATCTGAATTTATAATAAATTTTGCGAACTAACGGAGGGCCCTCACCCCAAGCGGCATTTGGAACACCTAACAACATTTCCCTACAGCCTTTGGCTGTTTGCTCCCTCAAGCCAGATTTGCCTGCTAGGGCATGGATGTTTATTTCATTAGCATGAAATACGTTTTACTACAAAGTACAACTACAAAGATAAAACCTTTATGCTTTTCTCGTAATAAGGAAACTTTGAGTTTTATCATCTACTGTTTTAAGAGAAACATCAGAATCTTGTTACAAGATGGTGCAAGATAAATGAGTAATGAAATTATATATTTCTGTAAAGCGTTCGACAAGCTTTGGGTCCTTGTCTATTGCATTATACCATGCAATAAATTGGTTCTTCAAATCGTCACCACTGATATCGCGTTTAAGCTCCGTTGATGTTGCAATAGCACATGCCATGAAGCCCGCTCTCATTTCTTGTAGCGACATAGCAAACTTTAGTTTCTTTAAGAACTTGTCATCCTGGGTTATGCTATGATAGTAAACAATGATTGGGATAGCAATTTTCAATTCATCATAACCAAGCTTTAAAGCGGCTTCAATTTCAGGAATTGTCAGTTTGTGATAGTTCAAGTAACCAGAGATGGCTGCTGAAGCGTATGCAGCTATCTTCGCAATTAATTGTTCCTCTTGTGTACCTTTTGGAAGAGTATCAACTATCTTTTTTAACTTATCGTATTCACCAACGATCTGATTAAAAAAATCTAAGATATCTGCTTGTGTAACTTGAAATGGTAAATAATCTTTGTCTACAAACATATGACCAATCTCTGAACTCATGTTCATTATCATAGTTGCCAGATTAGCATTAGCCATTTTTTCGTGTGTGTTTTGTAACCTATAATAACAAAACAAATATGTAATATCATAATAAGTTTTTATTGGTAAAAAGGATACAATTTTAGAAGAATACCAAACCTCAAAGCTAGCACAATGACCTGCTTTTTTTATCTTTGGATGGTTGTTGGAGGCATAGCCCTAAAACCACCATCATAATATGTGGTGATTTGATTGCGAAAGAAATAACATTACCTTTAGGGAACTTATTTTGGCAAGAACTGCATTTTTGTTGAAATAAGGGGTAATTTGGGAATGTATTGGAAATAAGATATTTCCGACAATATTAGAAATATAGAAATATAACTTTTTCATATTTCCAAATTTTTGTAAAGACCATATTTATTAAAATTTCCATTATTACTGGAAATATCATCTTCACCAATTTTAATTATTGAAAATTTAGTCTTTCAAAAATTTGGAAATATGTGAAAGTCATATTTCTATTGTTCTAATATTGTTTGAAATATATTATTTTCAATATATTTCCATTTTCAGAAATCTCTTTTTTCGCCCAGTAAAAATCTTGAAAATAGTGGTTATTCGTCAGTTTTTGACCTATAATTTGCACACAAAACCAGTCATAACTTGTCACACATGAGAATAGAGATGAGAAAAATTTTCCGAAAAAATTTAAATAACACAACTAGTTGTGAGTACTTTAGAAAAAAATCGAAGGAAAAAGCTCTTTTCCCCAACGAAATTAAGCCTTTTTTTTTAAAGTACATCATTAACGGCTTAATGGCGTCTTTTTCATTAAATTCTTGATTACTTAATATGATATAATTAATTGAATAACATTTTACAAAAGCACTCTGTTGTTAAATATGCCAAGGAACTTAAAACAAAAGGTTTTACCAGACATGAAAAACACCATTCATTAACAAGATCTTTCGCTTTATTCTCAAAGCATTACACTCTTTTTTTTTATAAGAACAATTTCATAAGAACAATTTTATAAGAACAATGAGGCTCAAAATGGCCAAAAAATAAGAACAATTTAAGAACATTGCCAGGCCTGGATATCTGATATTTTGGTACTTTATGGGCTAAAATAAGTAAAATTGGGATAAAAAGGTAAAAGTAGTCAGACAATCGAGCCTTAGCCCAAATTACATGGTTCTTATAAAAAAAAAGGGTATCTAGTCTAAAAAGTAAAGATATAACAAATAAGTCAAACAAATTAAGTAAAAACCAAAAATAACAAACTAGAAAAAATTCACGACACCCACTTTCCAGGAAGCTAAGAAGCCCCTCTGCGATAAGCTGATAACAGATTGTGTATTTTCTTGCCCAGTACGCTGAAGCGCTAAAAGACGTGGGCGAAAATAAACAATCTGAAGAAAATGGTCGCGCGTTTATACGCAGACTGCAAAGAAAAAATTAGAAGAATGGACCAGAGTGCAATTTGGGCAAAGAAGGTGTCATGGCCGACAAAATTTGGGTGAGGAAAAATATCAAGAAGTTTTTCTCATTTTTTATTCAAGTCTTTGAGTTTGCGTTGCTTTAATTACAGAGATGTCAGTGAATAGCTCCTGGGAATTAATTTTTATTGCTCGCGTAATAAAAAGCTTGTGAATAAAACACTTATTGATATAAACATTGTCACGACGAAATTAATTTCTTTAATATTCTCAACTATTCAAGAACCCTCTTTCAGACAAAATCATTCAAAGCGTAATAAGCCCTACTATCGTCATCTACAGTTTGGTACAGGCTAAAATATTATTGTAAAATGTTACACATAATTTTTGAAGAAACTGTGCGATGATTCAAAATATTCGATGATTGAAAGTATTTATTTTGTCGGTATATTTACTTCTGTAATAGTTCAGTCTCGATGAAATGTTTATTAGTGAGACTTGTTGACAAGTTTATCATAATATGATGTGATATCTTTTCTTGCTTTACTAATCGCTTTCGTGAAAGTCTCATTTGTGTCCGCTGCTTTAATAGCTTCCAAGACACCAAAGGCGATGCTAACAGCACCAGCTAAAAAGCTGATAGCCATTGAGCATGCTTCAGCACCAGTCAGAACTTCTGCTTCTCCAGACTCTGCTCCAGCTTCGGCAACATTACCATCTTCATCTAGGTCTGACAGCTCAATACCAAATGATTTGGCAAAAGTTCCAATACTTTTGTAGATCCTATAGAACTGCTTGCCTTTTCGAATCGCCACAGTTAGAGAAAGCCCAAGTGACATTCCAATAGCTGCCTGGCGAATTTTTGGTGACAATCCTTTAATTGCGGTGTCGAATTTTTCTTTAAAAGGTGTCAAATCCTCCGGGTTCTTTTCCATTTCATCATACAGCTTGGAGAAGGCTATTTTCAGGGTTTCGTCATCGTCGTATGCATTGTACCAGTCAACAAATTTTTTCTTCAAATCTTCATTAGTTATCTTACTTTTCCCACTCTCTTTCTTCAAAGCCATGATACTTGCGACAAAGACGGCTCTCATTTCCAAGATTGTGACTCCAAATTGTAACCGAGGGAAAAACGTTGTGTTTGATGTTTGTGCAACAAGATATTTCTTCACATTGGCGAAAGATGGTTTATCTCTTATCTTTAAATCAGCACCTGTGATCTCTTCCACAACTGTGCCCTGAAGCTTATCAGCAGCGATTTCAAGCCCCATAGCGGTTGCTGCAAGAGCAACAGCGGTGGCTGAAAGAGCAAAGTTGACACCAGGAAGCCAAGCTAAGCAGGTTGCTGCAATTGCAGCCGCACCTGATGCAATTTCGGCTGCAGCTGCGGAGCCTTCTTCTGCAATAAGCTTATTTTTCTGGGATGTGACATAATCAAAGTAATCATTTATGTCTCCCTCCATTTTAGAAAGATCAGCATTCTTTAGCTGAAAAGATGACTCAAATTCTGTTATCATCACTGTAAAAAAATCCATAATATCTTTTGGTTTGACGCCCGATGGACAGTATTTTTCGTCCACAAGCATGTGCCCTATCTCGGACACTGTGTTCATAATTATTATACCTTCATGGGGCATTTTGGCTGGCTTTGTAATAGTTCTCTCAAAAGAGTTCAATCTAAAAAAAGATAAAAGTTTGACAAAAAGACACGTGAACACAAATACAGGGTGGTTATAAGATGTTTGCATCTGAGACAATCGACAACAAGAAAAATAACTGCGGGTGGGTTCTATAATGCAATTTGTAATTAAAGTCTTCTGAATATTGACACCTTTTGTAAAATATTCCTTGAAGAAAGTCGAATATGTTTCAAGGGGTTTCCCAAAAGAAAAATTACAACGCAAATCATTGCTTACTACAAAAAGGATTCTCTTTAAGGAAGAAGTATCCTTGGAACTTCAATCAACTCAAAAAGAAATCTTTTGGACTTCAAGTTTAACTTGTTAATTTTACTCTCTAATAGGCCGCATGGGCGACAATCTTCAGCTACTAACTGTTTTCCTAAAATATTAGAAAGATATCAAAAATTTTCTGACGTCATTAATCGAGGAGCACAAGTCGAAATCTTCGTCAATGACAGCATTTTGCTATTATTTCAGTCCTTTTGTTGACTAAAGGTTAAAATACACATTCTTTATATAAACAACTCGGTTGCTAAAGGGTTCAGCCCTGAAAATTACCAAAAAACTAAGCAACTTGGCTTAGCAACCTAGCCCTGAGACTGGTGAGGCAACAAAGCAACCAGCTTGAAATGCTTGAAAATGGGGTATTTGAGGCAATATTTGGCATTTGCAAGCCTTTTAGAGGTATTTTTAATACCATTTTGGTATTTTTAGTATAAACTCAAAAAAATTGATATTGCTAGGCATTTTTCCATGAAAAACCTTAAGGCGAGTCCAATTTAATTTGTTTTACGGGGAAAACTAACCCAAAAAGTGGGTCGGTCGGTCGGCAAATAAAATAAAAACAAAAATAAAGCTTCGGTCACAAAACTTCTTAGATCAGCGAAAAATGCTTATAGATTGTGACGAAAATACCACAAAGAAGAACAAATTATACAAAAAGGATGAATTGTCAGGTAAAAAGAAAAATTTGGTGGTCAAGTAACCTATATGGAGTCTCTGTGCAAAATTTCAGCGTGTTACCAATTTTGTCCAGGTTCCAGCACAATTTTATCTAATTCTACTGACTAAGTCGGCAACATCCAAAATGAAAGAAGAAATTATCAAAATCAGTTTTATTTTTATTTTAGTTTTTGTTTTTTAGTTTTAGTTTTTACTTTTTTTAATTTTTATTTTAGTGCTCCATATCTCGAGATAGGAAAATTTTCAGAGTAACTTTGTATCTCTAAAATGTTCAGTAGAAAATTTGTGATCGATTGGTATATAATATGCCTGGGTTTTGCATCAAAAACTTTTTTTTTACTCGGAGGCCCTGTATGGCTTAAGCAGAAAATGATCCGCTATTATGGATTTCTGAATTTCGGTAGCTGAAAATCTTTAGTTGACTTCTAACATTTGAGTTGGGTACAACAATGCCTGAAGGCTTCAAGGAGATCAAACAAGGCCATCAAAAGTTATGGGCGTGCAAAGTTGGAAAACTTTTTGCGATTTTAAAAATTTGAAAACAAAAGTGCTCGATATCTCGAGATAAGAAAATTTTCAGATGCAACTTTGTATCTCAAAAATGATCAGTATAAAATTTGTGATCGATTGGTATATAACATGCCTAGCTTTTGTAGGCAAAAATATTTTTTTCTTAGGCAGAGGTTCGCAAAAAAATGTAAAATTAAAAAATCAGCCATTATGGATTATTGACCATGACCCAGATTGGGTCAGTAGTTTTTTTTGAGACCTTATATGAAGTACTTTCATAATCAGAAAAAAAATTCCCTGCACGTATGATAGCCTACGGGATCGGACTCAGCCCCTCGATTATATACAAAAGTTCCACTTATCGTGTAATCATTCATCTAAAATATTTGCCATAACATATAATTATCAGTTACGGAGTTTCCTTGTGTACCGCTTGATTATCATACTACAAAATTTTTTAGAAACATGATAACGGTATACCGGGTGTACCAAAAAACTGGCCTGAAATCGTGATTTTGACGAAGCCTTCTCTATAAACGCTAGATAGACACTTCAAACTTTACAAATATCATTAGCTTGAACGATGAAGCCAAATTAGTTTTAAAGATATTGTGAGGAGAATATCGCGAGGAGAATATTAAACGTATGTTGAAACATTTAATCAATATTAAATTGTATGCTCCTAACGAGCTTACAGTTAGCTTCTACGACCGGAAGGTGATTTAACACTAACGACACTTCCGTCATACCATCATTTAATGGAGACCTTTATTTAGTAATAACTAATTTAGGACCAGTATAAAAGGGTCCAAAGAACTATCGAAAGAGAGAGTGGAAAGTTGAAGAAGAAAGCTAAGGGCGTTAGCCAGACGCTCAAATAAAGTGCTATCTTGCATCAGAAACACAAGAACCACAGAAGAACCATAGAACATAATAAAAAAAAGAGGAAACCACTTGGACACTTGTAAAGTTATTAGGAAAGTGTTATCATAATAATTCTAATATTTATTTCACATTATTTTACTCAAAAATAATCTTAGATAGAAAACTTAATCAAAGCATTCTCTCAGAATCTCTTATTCTATCCTGTGGGGTTTACCATAGTGTTACCAGGGATATCAAACCCCTTAGATCCGAATTGCTGGATGCGGGTGTTGGTCTGAACACTGGTAAACCCCACAGGATAGAATAAGAGATTCTGAGAGAATGCTTTGATTAAGTTTTCTATCTAAGATTATATTTTTGAGTAAAATAATGTAAAGTAAATATTAAAACTATGATAACACTTTCCTGATAACTTTAAAAGTGTCCAAGTGGTTTCCTCTTCTTGCTATTATGTTCTATGGTTCTTGTGTTTCTGATGCAAGGTAGCACTTTATTTGAGCTTTGGGCTAAAGCCTATAGCTTTCTTCTTCAACTTTCCACTCTCTCTTTCGTTAGTTCTTTGGACCCTTTTATACTGGTCCTAAATTAGTTATTACTAAATAATGGTCTCAATCAAATGATGTTATGACGGAAGTGTCGTTAGTCTTAAATCACCTTCCGGTCGTAGAAGCTAAGTATAAGCTCGTTAGGAGCAAACAATTTAATATTGATTAAATGTTTCAACATATATTTAATATTTTCCTCGCAATATCCTCCTCACAATATGACAATTTTCCTAAAAGACATGAGAATTGACTTGTTTATACAATTGACGTCAAAGGTTCTTTTTTTCTTCGTAAGATAATCGATGGTCTTTAAGCTAAAAAGGGTATATTATTTTAGAGCAAACACACGTTACCAAGGCAAATCGCTTACTCTGAACTAAACTGAAAATATGCACTCGTCTGTATGCCCTATTGTATAGAAGACAAAGGATAAAGCCATTTCAAACAAAGGACCATAACAGCACAGTTAGTCACGCACAGAGAAAGAATCGAGTGAGCTGCTGGTCTAGCTGTTAAGTTTAAAGGAAAGCTGAGAATGATTGAAATGGATATCTGGAGTGATTTTCTCTAACAAGACACCCCTGTCTCACTGACCCGGTGAACATTTTTTACCCAGTGAGTGGGGATAAAAATAATGAACTAAATTTCAATGGGGGATCGATTTTCCCGTAATTTTTATGGACGGGGATTTGAATTCTATTATTTTCAACTCAAAAAATCCCGTGGGGATGGCGAAATTACATTTTAAAACTTTAGATTGGGGTTCAATTTTTCCAGTGGGACGGGGTCCCACCGGGTCTGTGATATTGGGGTGTAACAATTGTCCTTAAATAGTCAGAATAATCATTGAATGAAGAGTCTAATAAAAAAGGCTAAAAAAAGACATACGTCATGTGACCGACCATTATGTTTATTTCATCAGACGAATCACCAATCAGTCAAAGTTATGATTTCTGCTCCTTTAACCAGGAATAGAGTGGTTAATAGCAAAATTTTGGTTGAATAGTAAAATTTTGGTTGAACCATAATATTTTCGTTGGCACTAAATGGTAAAATATTTCGTTGAATAGTAAAATATTGGTTGAATAGTAAAATCGTAATTTTGCTACAAATAAACTGCCATAGCTTTCAGAGGTGCGGCGGTCTTCAGAGGGCGGCGCTAAAAAGAGGAAAATATGGTATATAATGCCCGCCCTTCTATCTTTTCATGATGTAATGATCAACCTTGTTTACGGTATCGACAAAACAAAATAGAGTTTTCTCAAAATGGCGGCCGAAAAGGAGGAAGTCTGCCGTGAGTGAAATTCAAGGGAATCGTGAGTGAAATTCAAGGAGGAAACTCTATGTTGAAATTTGGAATGTTTATGCAGGTATATATTTTTAATATTTACAACTTTATTTCTTGTCTCGCAACAAATGGTTTTACTTACTTTGGATACTTTGGATCGTTTTTGATGGCCTCCATCCACGACCCTAGGCATGGCCCGGACATTTCTGGGCCTCTCGATGAATTAAAAATTGGAAAAGGCCCGAGCATGGCCCGCGCAGGCCCCGCACAATCCCGGGCCATGCT
>JAUJPO010063968.1:0-12710 GCA_032270745.1 Tiaropsis multicirrata | reverse complement strand
ATGATTTCGACCAAAAAGTTAAGAATATCCACGATGAAATGGATTTACACCATTCTTATAAAAAAAAAGCGTGTATGACACATAATGAAAGACATTTCAAAAGGTGTTAAGGTGGAGTAGAAGGAGATAAATTACTTCCGATTTATTCAATCTTATTATAAAACTTTTCGACATAACTCAAAATATTATAGCAATTTATAATAATAATAGTAATCTAAAAGTTCCATTGAAGTTAATTGTAGTATCGTGAGAATCTTAGATTAGCTCTAAAATATTGTTCCTCATTTTGAGCATTTTGAACCAAGCAGACATACAACGTTATTTCAGCATCGTTTCACATCCAAATACATTCTGGGTATTATTTGAAATATCGTTGTTTGCACGTCAAAATAATATTCCGTGTCTGCTGGGAAAAAAAAGAAAAAACTAATTCCCCTGACTTTGGAAGGACTTTTTTGTTTGCTTCCCTCTTCCCTGGAATTTCCCAGTTGTTCCTGACAGCTGGAAACCGTGCCCTGTAATATTCAAAAGAAAAAAAGACAGGCACGGGGCGTTGAACAGATAACCTTATTTGGACGTTGAAAGAACGTTGAAAAACATGGTGCGACTGATGGGTGATTATATATATACCGTAAAAAGTTTTAACATCGCTATCGTTGAAACATGATCGTTGTTTTGATTCTGTCAGCATATATGAAGAATATTTTCGACATGCGCAGTTGTCACAGTGACCATTTACTTCTGTCCATGTATCAAAAGTACGGTTTCTTCGGACCAATAAAGTATTCTGAAAAGTGCGAAAGTGAAAGTAGAAATTTCAGATACAGTACTATTTAATAGTTAACCTTTACCAAAAAAGCAAATTTTACGTCCCTCAGTCTATTGGGCATAGCTCATAAGGACTTGTTTTTTCAGCTAAAATCCCGTTGTTTTCGAAAACTGAGATCAAGGGCTTTTCAATGATACCAAAATAATTGCCTGAAACTTATCACTGTGACCGCAATCTGCGTTTTGGGTGTCAACCGAGAAATTAAATTCCGCAAAACACGAATATTCTCACAATTATGAAGTTTAAAATTCAAGGAATTAAGGAAAAGCGAAAAAAAATACATGGATGGGTGGCTAAAGTTAAACCCGTGTAATTCGAATTCCCGAACGGGATTCAGAATATATTCGAATTACCTGAGTTTCGGATCATTGGAGTTTTCTTTGACAAGTTTCGAAATACGGAGATGATAAAAGGTAGCATTGCGAGCTCTAATTAGTAAATTTTAGATCTATTCGTACTAGAGTAAATGGTGAAATTAAATAGCAATTCTACAGGTTTTTGCAATCTGTTCTATGTATATTATATATTATTTCTATTTTTCATTTTATTTCATTTGATATTATTCGATAATAAATCTATAAAATGTTAAGGGATACCGTAGACCTAGGTATTCGAGTATGATAAGAATTCCAAATTACACGATTTCAGTAGTATTTTGAACTCAACATAAGAATGGGTGTTTACAAGAGTAGAGGCATAGTTTAGAAATACATACCCTCTTTGCAGCTGTAAGACCTTCAATATGTAGTAATGATAATACAATAACAAAACAAACACCAAACTCCATATTGATAAGCCAGATAGAGATATTAATTTTTAGACTTTTATACTAATAAGAACAACATGGTCTCAAATGAAAAGATGAATTATATGTATATACAATTACTTTCAAAATTATGTAATATTGAAAATACCAGATCAGTTCTTGAGTTAAAATCCACAATAAAAAAGACGAATTTGGAACAGAGTTAATACGACCACTGAACAGCTACTGCCAAAACAGACAAAGAATAAAGATAAGAAATATCAAAACTTCGAAGACAGAAGAACAAAACACACGCAAATAAACAACAAGAAACGCGCCAGTGTCGTCTCGCATTCACACATTCATTTACAAAAGCATTACAAATACAGTTTCGTCACATGAAAACAAATAAAGTTATTAAAAGAAGTCTCTGTATACGATATACAAAAGAATGACAACTGAAAAGTCTTCTCTTCAAAAATGCATCCGGCACATAATTCCTGGATCCTTTCTCAGTATATTGGCACGCCGTCATTAATTTAAAGAAATTCAAATCAATTATTTGACAACATTACATCATGATTAAAACGAAGAAAGAACTGACGGATTGATTAATTCGCCACATTTAGTAATTGCCAAATTAGGAAGCTATAATATAGAACTTCAGTAGTTTATAAAATATTATCAAATAATTCATTCAGTAAAACCAAGGAACTTAGTAAAACACATGCATACTATTTGAGTTTGGCTTCAAAATTGATTATTCATCCTCAATAATTTCACATTTCTTTTGTTTTTTGAATATTTTTACAGGATACCGCAGACAGTTACAAATAACTGATATTACTATTGGGCCTGATAGATAAAACAAAATAAAATGAAATATAAAATTAATATGGATCCCTCGGTTTGAAATTATAATGACACATATAGTCCTAAGGGCAAACAAATATTTAGCTGGGGTGTATGAAAACAAAATTAAGAGCGATGATCTGAAGCTGTCTCAAAGTGTACTAGAAAATGAGAATGAAACACTACATAGTTTTAAACACACTACAGTATGAAGAGCTAAACCGAGGGGAAAAAATTACTAATGATATATATATTACTACATATTATTAACGGGTAAGGTCAATACGAGTCAAATGCGCTCTTTTGATTGGTTCTCAAGTGGTCAATAATTTCCCGTATTGACCTCCAAACCAGTTATTATTGTATAAATATAAAATGAAAAATAGACACGTGCTATATAGAAGCTAAAGCTGAAGGGAATAGAACTAGGTAATACTGTCTTCAGAGACTAATTTATTGTAGTGAATCAGAACAGTCATTGATATCCGCAAGAGATTACGAGAATAAGTTGAAGCCTAGGCGTTTGATAACTTAATAGATAATAAAAATTAAGAATAAAATAAAAATAAAAAATAAAAAATATAATTCCGATAAACTAATAAGACTAATAAAAGAGATTAAGTGCGAGTGGATGAAATCTGGTCTATTGTATTGTAAGTATGACTAATAGGCAACAAATTCAGAGAAGGGTAATTTAAGTAACACATTTAGATTTCAGTATCGAGAGTACACTTGGAATAATCTTTGGATTAGAATTTCATGAGTGATGATCATTATAATATTTTGTAAATGTTTAAATCATAACCTTTTAAAATTCATCTTTCAAAAAATTGAGAAAACCCAAATCAGTGTTTTGGACATTTCCTTTTTTCTCGTATTTCTTGAACAGTTTCCACAAGTCACCTACTAATACGTTTTTCTCTTTGATCAATTTCAGTACTGGGCTAAATGCGCTGTCAAAGTCTCTCTCGTTAAAGCAGTAAAATTCAAGTGATTTCAAATCGGCCTCAGATGCAGCCATAAGTTGAAGGATACTCTTGATGCCTTTGTTGCCTAAAAAAATAAAGAAAATAATCATTACTGAGCTATATAATTTCGATCAAAACATTTAGAATAAGTTAATTAATTCCAAGTATATATACACCATTGACTTTGTGACCAAGTGGGTATTTAGAAATAAAAAAGATCAAATAATTTTAAAGTGAATTCGTAAAATTAAGTCCACGCGAAAAGTAATCCACTTAAGGTAATTATTGTTGTTCTCGATTGGTTGGAGACAATGGCTGCTTTTTATCACTGCGGGTATTGAAGAATTATAATTTAGAAACATATAGTCAAATGCTATAATGTGCACTTAAATAATTCCATTTTCACGTTTTGAAAAACAATTTATTTTGTATATACTGCAGTGGCGGATGCAGAAGTTTCTCAAAATTTTTAACAGAAAGGGTTGCTTTTGCTAATATTCCTTATATGGAAGTCAAAACTCTCCGTCAAAAACTTTGAGTATCTTATCTATCCGCCTCTGTACTGTAACCTCCGGGGAGGAGGAATATGTACAGAAAAGATTCAACTTACCACCGAAGGCACCACATCCCCAATGTCCAGAATCAACAATCTCCCCTGAAACCATTGAAAATGCACAAAAGGCTTTATTAAGCTCACGTTTCATGCTCGTAGTCCGTAATTGCCTTCTTTCGTCTCCAGGTCCCCATAATGCATCCATAGCTAAAATCTTTCTCTGACTCCAGTCTCGAGTTTCGTCCACAAATGGTCCCGTGTATTTGACTGAATGTCCGTAACCTTGGAAACTGGCATAACACTTTGCTCCCTGGATAAGAATAGCTTCTGTTTCTTTAAGTGTCTCATTGAATAGGACAATAGGACAAGATTCAGGTGAAGTTCCCAAAATGATTTCTTCTTGTGTCCCTGTAGTTCCAAATCCAACATTTTTGTTTGCAAAATCCATTTCAATGTGACCTGCTTGATCACCGATACTACCCGTTAAATGAGAGTTTACAGCAATGATTGACTTTGTTGAACTTTCCCACAGCGGTATAGGACTTTCGTCAAGATCTAAGTATTTTCTGCTATATGTTATGCTTTGCGATTTTAGTTCCTCTGTAGATGTGTTACAAATGTCTTTGAAATAATTGAAAAGTGATTTCAGGTAGAGCATAGTTGGTTTTTGAAAGGTTGTATGCCAATAGCGAAATGTAATCGGTCCAGTAGGCGAAACATCTCCACAAAAATGACCCTCGTAGCTCTGTTAACAATAAAGAGATATTTGAAAAATTGAAAAAAAATAAAAAATCTCCGATTTAAAGATTACGTCAAGAAATTTGCCAAGAAGGGGTGGAAAAAGGGGCAGCGGTCAAAGGGAAGGGGAGTCAACCAAGTAGGAGGATTGACCTTTCTTAACTGAAACTTTCGGTAAGAAAGAATATAGGACTTTTTTTTAATTAAAAAAATATTAGATTTGTTTTGATGAGCTGCATTTCTAATCAGTTTCATCTGTGTCTAGGTCAGTTTATAATGCTATCGAACAAATTGAGCTTTATTCTAAGAAGGGGGTGATCATTTAATACCGCCTCCTGCACTACGTAGACGATCGACACGATCGATTGCCTAAGTAATTCAAATTCCTAGCTTCTTAAAAGCTATTTCTTTCCATATACAGGGCCTCAGTTAACAATCTTTCTTACATATTTCATTTTTTCACATGGAAGAAAGGTGCAAAAAAACATGTGAGACACCAAGCATGCAATTTGTAATCTGTTGAAGCTGATTTCTTGACTTGATGTCTGATTAAGGATTTTTAATTCTCCATCTGGAAATAATTCTTCCATTTGCAATGCAATTTCACATATTTTTGGAATCACGTCTACCACAAAGTTTTTATCCTATAAAACGAACCAAAAAAATAGTATTTGCTCCTATAAACTTGTGCACTTCTTTGAAAAATTGCATTTAATTTTGTTTCTTGGGTAAGTTACGGCATGTCCAGAATTGTACAGAATTTTTGCAAATGCACCTTACAACCTACCACTATCATGGTCATTCATGTACCAAAAGTAGCATATTTGAATGTAGAATATAGATTTCACTGTTACAAATTTCAAATTTTGACAAGCTTTGAATAATAAGAAAAACACCTGTTCTATGACATCACAGTGATGACGTCATAAAAATTAAAACTGCAATATCTAAAAAACTACTACTTAAAAGGCAACCAAAATTTAATAGAACATCTTTGCAAAAATGTTGATTACGTCAGCAACAAATGCAAAAAGTAGAATTTTGGTCATAAAATACGTCAGCATAGGCATTTTTTCAGAAAATTAAAAAAAATCAATTTACCTTGTTGTGTGATCCTCCTCTGGTTAATTTTATAGCATTTGCTACTATAGCTCTCGAGATATTGCAGTTTTTATTTTTATGACGTCAGATACAAAACAGGTGTTTTGTTAATTATTCAAAGCTAGACAAAATTTTTAATTTGCAACAGTTGTCATTCATATTCTACTTTCAAATTTGCTTCTTTTGGCATATAAATGACCATGGTAGGGTGTAGTTTGTGGATGCACCCAATTATGTACAATTCTGGACATGCCGTAACTTACCCGGGTTACCATATCCTCACTCCAAGAAGAGGAGGGATTTCAACTGAAGTCCTTACACTTTTAGCTTCTTTCACACTCTGGCATTATCTGGTACTCCATCATAGAGACTAATTAAGATTAAAAGTTATCTCATTAATGACCTAGTAGTTGGGGGATAATTATTTCTTCATGACTGGATAATTTATTGGGTATACAACTTTTTAAAGTATAAAGGTTTAAAATTTCCCAATGAGTCATGATTACATGTTGATAATTCAGTCTTAATGCTTAAACGCCTGCTAAGGACTAAACTTAGAAAAAATAATATAACAAACCAAACAATATTGAAAATTGAAATAAATAAGCATACAAACACAAACCTCTTGAGAGATTACAGTAGCAAGTGTTTTCAAATGCTTTTGATCTGGGACTTCTTTGGCTCCATTATCACAAGCAACATAGTGAGACCTATACAGCTTTGTTTGATTCAAATATTTCAGTATGACTTTCTTTAAATCTTCCAGGTTTGAATTTTCCTTCAGTTTTGTCAAAGAGTCTTTAACATCAGACCAGTAGTTTGCATCATAAATTGTGTAAGAACTAGTGTGATTTATTGGTAGTGGTACTGCCATGTTTTTTGTTCCTTTTGCTTTGCTAAAAAACAGAAAACCAACATCAACAATACAATACGATTAACATTTTGTCAGTGGAACGCAATCCATTGCGATCGAACTATTGAAATTCGATTGACAAACATATTTGAATATCAATGAAATAATACTTATATACAACTATTTTTATAACTTTTACTTTATAATAGGATAAATTTTCACAGGGAATAAATTTTACAGATTTCAGTGATTTTGGCCCTATCAATCCGAGAAAATAAATCCTCACAAAAGTTTTGAAAAATGTCTGGTCTGATCAGTTTATTTATTTACAAACGTTATCAACAAAAAAAAAAATTAAATTTACTCATCCACAAAAAGAATCGCCGTGAAATATTTGAAAATAGCTGTACATGGGCAAATAAAATTGAATCTTATTTTTTATGAAGTTGACAGTAGTTGACATGACTGGCTGTCAAGGAAATTACCATGTTTTGAGCGTCGAACCACGAACCTAATAGTTTCAACTCAATATCTATATGCAATCATGAACATATAAAGAGGCTTTGCCATGGTCATCATTTTATTACACTGTTACCTATGTTTTCTTCTTCGTAAGCAAAAACACAATGTTTTCTTCTTCGTAAAGCAAAAACACATGAGCCAAAATTACACCACACACCTCAAAAAAAAATAATTTAAACGCCATCATGAATGACGCTCTATGACGTAATGTTTTCTTGTTTTACATTAGGGAGGTAAAAGTAGATTGTATAATCAAATTATGTTATCTCCTTTAGAAAGAGTTATGAATATACAAGGACTCCTCAAAAATCAACATGGCGGCAATGTTTACAAGAAAAACGTGTGGCATGTATCGGTTAAAACAGTTAATAGTGAGGTTAATAACGGGGTTAATAATAGAGTTAACAAGGTTAATCAAGTAAAGTAAGTCGTGCCCAGTATAGCCCGGTGTTGATTGGGTCGAAAGTTTTGTAGAAAAGTGTTCATCTTTAACCCACCACTCATATAGGAAGGTCACATCGGTCAGTTGGATCTTGAGCCTAAAAACAGTGCATTTTCAAAACAGCGTAAACTGCGTAATCTGATAAATCATGTCTCGCTTATTAAAACAATTTTTATAACACTCACCACAATTTTCTGTTTGGGAAACCAGGGTCGTTGCCAAGCGCTTCCTTCCAGGGGGGTTAACGATTAAGACATTTATGGAATTTGCGACCGTTTTAGCTTGAGCAAAAACTTCTAATTTAGCCTAAGGAGCGATCAAGGTATAAAGAATACGTAAATTAAATTTCAAGTCAATCCAACCTTGGCATCTTTCAAAAATGAAGCAAACAATCTAATCAATATTCCCTTTAAAAAAAAATCCCGGCGAAGGTGCGTTTGTTCAACTTTCTGTAATTACTCAGTATGTAATCGATAACGATTTTCAAACAATAGAAAAAATGTAAGACTGTCGTCGATTCGTAAGATAAAAAGAAACGTGTTTTCACGATGATGATGCAATCGATATATACTTTTATACATTTTTGCATAAATTAGGATTCTGAAGTAAAAACGAGAAAACGCCTAGTTTTCAATGCGGAATGAGGAGTCTTGAAATAATGAACTATAACAAATTTTAAATGTTCTTTGTCGGGCCTCGATCGATGGAGCACTGTGCTTTTAGTATGAACGGACCCGTCGGTGGGGGGAAAACCCGAGCTGCTGGAAAATATATATTAGGTTAAATGAAATATCAAGTCGGAAGTTACCCATTGGAAAATACGATACTCTGTAAGGACCAAAAGTTGATAAATTACGACAACTTTGTGATACTAGTACGAAAGAGAATTTTTTCAATGGGGATTGCGTTTTTTTTTTGCGTTAATTTTCAACTGGGTAACGTTACATATGCATGTAACTTTCCACCGGAGTTTTCAAAGTTGAGTAACAATGGCTCCGAGTTAAATTATTTTTGAAATTAAGGCACTATTCACAAAAGGCAACACATTTACCTATCCCATTTTTTTCTCTTCTAGGTTGGACAACCGAACCAAAGATTTAAGTTGTTTGACCTTCTTTCCATCACCATATCATGCTCGTATATATAAATGCCAAGATTTAAAAAGATGTATCGCAGTAACATAAAAGCTGCCCGGGTGGGGGGAGGGGGCACTCGATCTCGAAACTACCGTACATTCGGACAGCAAATGGGGTTTCAAAATCGGACCCTTTTCAGTGCAGTGCGAAATTTGCTGAAAACCCGACTCTTTACAGTGCATTCTTCGGCCGTTTTTCCCCAGATTTGGCAAAAGTTTTCTTCATTTTCTCAAATTTCCTACCCTTAACGAGGGCCGCACGTCCGGTAGGTCACTTACCTTAAGTGCCCCCCCCCCCCTTGGGAAGAGCGGTAATAACAAAACAAAATTTTGCGACTATCTTTGCGAAGTTTTATCTTTGTAAAATAATTTATATACGCTTATAATAATAATGTTTATGAAAACAAAAGCGAACAACATAAAAAAGAGGGCACAAAATATATAAAGCCCGCGCCCAAAATATTTCAAGGCTTGTATTCGTTCTTTATTGTTAATTCGTTTCACTCCCTTCCTCAATTTTTCTAAAAACATCAAGGTATAACCGCGGGACCATCGACGAGCAGCATTAACTTTTTTTAAGCAAACCAATATTTCCATCTTGGCCACTGCTGCCGATTGATACTCTAAGCTCTAAGAAATAAACGTAAAGATTTAGTATGATTAAGTACGAGAGTAAAGAAAACCAATGTAGACACTCGTACATACAGACATCCTCGTTCACGGATCCGGTGGAAAACTTTTTTTTACCCTGCGTTCTCCCTATCGTATTTAATTTTTGAATTCCTGTTGGAGGCTGTAGGAGGCGAGCGATAGAGAACACGCATTTGGGGATATTTTCTCCTTTTAAAATGTCTACTGGGTAATTTTTGTGACGGTTACAAAATATTCTTTAGCGAGGAAAACTTTCTCCGATGATGACTAACTTTTATTAACGCAAAAAAGCGCTACAAGACTTGGTCATTTTATCAGCAAAACAACGAGCAATGATATCAAATTTATGCAACGATGTAGAAATAATTATTATTTAAGGCTTTCGTGAATTTTTATTACACATTCTTGCTTTGGATTTTAATCACTCGTGGTATGATTGTTAACAATAGGTAACGTGCATATCTCTTGCTTATTAATAACTCTGCTCTCACTCCTATATCTTTTTTATGACGATGAAAGCTGTGTCAAGGTTTGTTTACGTTTTTTAGATGATTCATTTTTAGGCATCTTGATCCAACTGTTTATAGTAATGAGATATGTGAGCAAACTCCAGAGATTAATCAGCTCCGCGATCACTATTTGCAGTACAGATCAGCTACTGTGGTTTTAATTTTTTTCTTTAAAGCTACATTTCCAAAAATATGTGCATAGTCAAACAAGGTTTGGTATGACATGAATAAGCGCGCAAGTACAAATCCGAACACTAAAGAATTCAAAAGGTCGGATAATATGACCTTAAGCTTTTGTCACAATCAAAGACACTAAAGAAGGTTATCCAGGCCTTCGTGATCTCAATTGAGGGATCAGTACTTTTTTCGGACAGACAGAGTTAAGTTTTAAAGATTCTTCAAGCTTTATAAAATGTGTATGTACAAAATAGGTTAAAGGAAGTGTATGCGTCTTATAACTTTTAGTAAAACAAATAAAAGAGTCTGCATATTCCATATCTGATTCGAGTATTTTAAAATAACTTGTTACAAAATACGTGTAAATAACAAAATTAATGGAATTTGAAATTGTCAGCAAACAAACTTACCGCCTTGAGCAGAGTAGACTACCTAAGACACGATGACTAAGTTAATATACAGTACCCTCTAACCAAAATCACAATTTTTTATCAAAACTGGCCAAATAACAGATCCGCGATATTCCCAGACAATGTCATGTCAATCGACAGAATTGAACAAATATTTAAAGTACAATCAACTGAACGATTGATTTATTCAATTGACATAAACATATTCAAAATATAAAAAAGTCGGCCAACAAAGTCTGATTAATTTTGCCAAAAACCTGTTTAATCATAGTCAATATAAACAAACCCCGGTCTGGAAGCCTTTTGTTTTTTTCTTATGTTATCACGGGTCACGTGATAAACGGGTTATAAACGGGTCACGTGATCAAAAACTGAGCAAAACAAAATGCAAGATGGTGACTTTGGAGGACTTTTTCAATGGCCAGTTACTTGATTTGCCGATTTAATTTTTGGATGCAGATCCATTTGATAATGAAATTGAAGTGAAAACAACAGAGCTAATTGGATTAATATTTATTTTGCTATGTGTGTATGTGGATTTTTCTTTTTCGTAACGCTTTACACTCGCCACCTCATATTATAACAGGCCATACAAGAAAAAACAACATCATTTGAATATTATGATATGAATGGGGATTATACATGATTGATGTAACATTCTTTTAAGTTTTTACATCAAAATAAACAAATGGGTTATAAAGGTACATATTATTTTTTTAGATCTGCAACACTGGACAATTCCAATGCTTAACGTGTAACAAAGTATGCAAAACAAAAGGTGGTTTAACCAGACACACAAATGCCAAACACAAACCAACAATTGATGGAGAATCTTCCAACGCCCAACAACCCAGCACCATCGACAAGGATATATTGAAACAACTGCTGATAAATGTCAAAGATGACCTTACACACGATTTGAACTATCCGGAGACGATTTATAGGGACAAGATAGGATTGTTTAAGGTAGATAACATTTCAGAAAATCTTTTAATGAGTGCACATCACTCTTTTCAAAATTAGAGAAGAAAGGAGATGCTGAAAAGTTTTACAAAAACCTTTATTCAACTGTAGTTATTGATTCCGATAAATTTTTGGCTGGCTGTGAGAAACCGTACTCCACATTGATTACAAAAAGATTGGGTGATAAGCTATTGGCATTGTATCGCAAACCTCCTGCTGGTCCAGTACAAAAGCCCCTTGATATTAGCCAACGAGAAATGAGCGGCTTGCAATACATTGCAGGTTATGTTGTTGGAAAAATATTTAAAAAAACTAAAAACGGAAGAGACTATAAATCAAATGACTCTCAAGCTGTAATTTCAGCTCTCTCTATGATGTTAACAGACAATATAGACAACCAACATTTGATCAAAGCATTAAGACGAGGACGTTTAAAGGCAGTAAAACATGAAGTCCAGTCTATTTTCAGACTGACCAAAGAAAAGTACAGGATTGAGACAAATTCAGGCCTGTTGAAAAGGAAAATAGACACAAAGCAAATGGTCAGCCATTTACTAAAAGACATTAACATTAGAAGCTGGTATAATGGGGTAGTTTGTGATTCCTTTGCAAATTCTTCCAGTGAGATAAAAGAAAACCTGATTGAGAAAATGTTGAAATTGTACCTAAGAGTGAGAGCTTTTTCAACTGCCAAGGATATCATACATAAATATAAAAATGAAAAAAAGAAGAAAACAGGAAAAGAGACAGGCTGAGAAAGAATCTCGAAAAGTCAGAAGCTAAATTTTCAACAGCTTCAAAACAAGATGACAGTTAATTATTAAACATTTTACTTATTTTTAGTTTATTTTTTTGCTCATCTCTTCTGAAAACCAACACATATACTTGAAGAATAATAATAGACCTTATCTAAATGAGAGAAAATTTATCTCATGTCTTGAAATTTCTTGAATAATAAAATCAAAACCTTTTAAAATGACTAGATTCAAGCAATTCAAAAAATTGTGTTGATAATAATGTTGTTGATGATATATTAATGTTTTTATTTAAAATATTGTTTTTATTGGTATATTTTGTTATTAAAAGAAAATTGCTTTTATATGTTTTATACGTTGTTACTAAAAGAGGTAACGAGTGGTAACGACTGGTAACGACTGGTAACGAGTGGTAACGAGGTGGTAACGAGTGGTAACGAGGTGGTAACGAGTGGTAACGAGGTAACCAGTTAAAAACGGTGGCCCTAAGGGCTCTAATTTTGAATA
>JAUJPO010063957.1:0-12710 GCA_032270745.1 Tiaropsis multicirrata | reverse complement strand
CACTGTTTTCATCACCCAGGCTAGCTGGTAAGTTTTGCTTTCTTTCAGTGTTTGTTTGTTTTCTTGTCTGCCATTTTCTAGCCATGCACTGCTTTGGACTTAGACATTTCAACTTAGATTTTTTCACTTAGACTTTAATTTTCTGTTTTCATTTCAACTTCAATTCAATTTATATTTATTCAAATTCATTTCGACTTAGACACATTTGTAATTCTTAGTCAATTTTTCATTTTCAGTTTGAACATACATACATTATCAAGTGTTACGAACACGCCTATCCTCGCCCTTCAATGTCTCTGCCCTAACATTCAAACAGTACGGGATTCAATCGAATCATCAATCAATATCAATCATCAATGCAAACACGATCCAAGAAGAGAATAGACTTCAAATTATTCTCATCCACCGGTCAAAAACAATCAATTCAATCCTTGGAGACCACACCTCCAGATCAATCACCAGATACAAATTCAATTCAATCAACTGAAGGTTTATCTCAACAAGAAACCGCACCTATCAATCCAGAAATGACTGAAGCTCTTGACGACACACCACTACCTGAGAACGGTGACCTGAAAGAACTTTATTTATCTATTTCCATACTTCAAGATGAAATCCTTGACACAATCCAGGACAACTCACCGGACACCATTGATCCTGAACGTATGAAAGTTTGTGTCCAAAAATTAGAATCCTTGCGCAAAGAATATAGATCACAACACCGTGAGATGAAGTTGATTTTGTCATCAGAAGAGTACGAAAAAACTTATGCGAAACCATTCAACCTGATCTGTTCTGACATAAGCACGTATGTTGGAAGAGTCAATCAACACTTCAAGAAACATAGCACCTCAGCTACAAAGACAAAGAATGATGGTGACAAACGTAAGTCAGACTTTATCATTGATGAAATCAAACGTTCAATCTCATTCCTTGATGCATCCATAAAAGGAACAATCAGCTTGATCAGTAATGCTGATTTAAAACAACGGAAGTCACTCCTTGCTGCACAAACAAAGGAAATTAAGGATTTGTCAACTAAACTACAAGAACTGATTTATCTCCAACCCCCAATGGAGATATACAATGAACTCAAATCAAAATACACTACTCTTCATGATAAGAAGATAGAGTATGAAGACAAAATCAACACTGAACTTCGATCACGAGAGCTTGATAAATTAGAAACATTCAACAAAAGTCGTCTCAATATCAAGCTTCCTAAGTTCACCGGTTACGACACCACGATGGACATCTATACATTCATTGAGGAATTCAAAAAGTTGTACACCGACTCCGTACCACAGTCGCTTCAAGCCGAACTTCTCAAGAACAACCATCTTGATGGACAAGCGCTGTCACTCATAAAAAATATTGACTGCATCTTCGACATCTGGGAACGTCTCAAAAGTGTTTTTGGAGATAGAGAAATATTACTTCAACACAAACTGTCTGAACTTTACAAAATTGAGAACAAATCAAAAGACTCAATGAAACTAATTGATTTCCTGTCGAAAATTGCCAACTCAATGAGAGACCTAATGCACCTTGCTTCGATCCATAAAATCGAGAACGAGCTCTTCTTCAGCAACGCTCTCAACCAAATCACCCAAATGCTTGGCGACCAACGAATGATGAGGTGGCTAAACCTATCATGCGATGAACCGAAAACTGGAAAGCTCAAGTGGAAGCAGCTCATTGAATTTCTTGAAAAGGAAATGAAAATTCACCAACAGAAAGCAGTCATCCAGAAGTCAACAGCCAAACAACAACAACAGACAGACGGTTACAAATCAACCAACAACAGCACCAACAAAGGCAAGCGGACTTACAGCGCGTATCCTCCTGATCCAACGGTATGTCAAATCTGTGGGGATACCAAACACGTCCAAACCAATGGTCCAAGAGGAAGCAAGCTTGTGCAATACTTTTCGTGTAAAGTATTCGTTGACATGACACCAGAAGAACGATTCCAAACCTTGAAATTGAAGAACTTATGTCATCAGTGTCTCTACCCTGGGGCACAAATCAATCAAGGCAAGCACAAAGATGGTCAATGCCAACGAGATTTCATCTGCCAACATCCTTATCACCAACCATTCACACCGAAGAAACACATCTTGGTATGTGACGAGCATAAAACCCATAAACAAAACCTCGACATCCTGGAACACTACAAAGCCAGATGTATCATTCGCCAACCAGTGCCAACATATTCAAAGGAGATCAAGCTCACCTTCCACTCAACAACTGATGAGGATCCAAGTACAATCTTCCACTCAACCACTGATGAGGACCCAAGCGCAATCTTCATGCTCCAAACAATACTCATCAACAAGAAGCCATTCACGATATTCTACGACAATGGATGTTGTGAATTCATCAGCCGCTATCAAGCAGTCAAGCAACTTGGTAACCGCGCAAATCAAGAGTATGCTGGTCCAATTACAACAGGTGGCATTGGCAACGTTTTGAGTCAAAGCAACCATGGTATCTACAGCGTGAAGCTCCCACTCATCAATGGCAACGACGCAACCTTCACAGGCACTTGCATGGAACAGATGACTCAAGAATTTCCAATGTACGAACTGAATGGTGAAGTGTTTAATGATCTTCGCACTGATTATACACGTTGTGGTGGAGACCCTTCTGACCTTCCATCTGTTCCAAATCAAGTTGGCGGTCACACAGATTTCATGATTGGTATCAAATACCTGAGATACTTCCCGGAGGAGGTATTCAAAATGCCATCTGGACTTACCATCTACAGATCATGCTTCAGAAATATTGACGGATCAACTGGAGTCATAGGAGGACCTCACAGAGTCTTCAACAACATCAGAAAACATCACTCTAATCATTTCAACAACCAAGAATTCATCAAAGAACAACACGAGCTATTTAAGATGGGGTATCACGTCAACCCAGACATTCGCCTGCTCGGATATCACAGGAAAAAAAAATCAAATTCCTAGGGCGTGAATGAGGAATTTTACCATCTAGGAATTCATTGTCTAGGAAAATTTTGTAAGATTTTTTTTCCTACCTAGGAATTCCTTCTTTTTACCATCTCATTATGACGAAAAATATTACCATGTAGGAATTGACAAGTTTTCCCATACGAATTTCTCCTGGGTAATTTTCATGGTAAAAATAACCATGTCGTAAATCCTCGTTTTTCCAATATGAGTTTCCCCATCTGGGAAAAGTCGGCATTTCCGATCGGAAATTACTTCACCAGTTCATCTAGAAAAAGATTTACTAGGTAGAAAACACCTAAGGTTTCCTAGTTGAATTTCCCCATCTAGGAAAAGTCGGCATTTCCGATCGGAAATTATTTTACCAGTTCAGCTAGAAAAAAATTTACTAGGTAAAAAACACCTAAGGTTTCCTAGTTGAATTTCCCCATCTAGGAAAAGTCGGCATTTCCGATCGGTAATTATTTTACCAGTTCAGCTAGAAATAAAATTACTAGGTAGAAAATACCTAAGGTTTTCTAGTTGAATTTTACCATCTAGGAAAAGTCGGCATTTCCGATCAGAAATCTATCAAAAACGATCTTTACTTGTCTCTCCTCCTTTCAAAATATAATTTGCTTTAAATGTTTTCCTTCGAGCGAATTTGAGAAACCTATGATAGTATTGCATAAAAAAAGTACAATGAATATGCTGGTGAGCCTAGGTTTCTTCCTTCTATAAGAATACACGAGCCTATGTATACATAAAACCAGTGAAAAAGGGGCAAATTAAAAATAAGTTTATATACAGTTCACAAAACAGCCTTCACTTTCAGTTTTAACAAAAGGGTAACCAAAATATAAACAACATTTTTTAACACCAAAAATGTAGAAAAATGGTATATGCCAGTATAATAAATAATAAAATTATTGAAAATAATTAAGTCAGGGCCAAACAAACTTTAGCCAGGCAATTGCTATTATTATCGTTTTTAAAATGGTTTTCAAGACACATGAAAAAAATACACACATTTTCGACTTTTTTCTAATATTTTTAGTTAGGGATTTTACGACAATAAAACATAAGGGTACTTCTAATTGATAATTTTTGGAGAAAAATTCAAGGGAGTCACCACCAAAATTCAGTTTTCGTTTTTTTATGACGTCAGTACGTTTTTGTAAAAAAACTTTTATCACCAGAGGCCATTGGAAAGGAAATTTCCTCCTGAACAACTACTGTATTTGTTGCAAAGTTAAATGATAAGTAAGGTGAAATCATAGGTGACTTCTTTCCAACGTAAATTTTTTCTACTAATAGAGTGGTCTGACACAGTAATTTTTTTCCTGTTTACAGAACATATTTTTTTCGAAAAGTACAAACGTCATCAAAGAATTGAATTCTGGAATTGGCTCCCTTGTAATCTTTTTCTAATAATCCAAGGAACAACTCCGCCGAATTTCAGACCTTTAGTAAAAAAAAAAATTCATATCGTGTCAAAACGAGCAAATGCTCGTAAAATGAAATACCATAGAAAAGGTGTTAACAAATCAAAAAACGATAAATAAATTTATGGTGGTACGGAAAAGTTAAATGTAAAATTAGGTCTAGTAAAATCAATGCATATTACCACATCATCTGAATCGGAATGTTTATAGACAAGAGCCATTCTTGAAATGGAAAAGGAAGGTATTATCAAGTCTTGTTGTTCTAACAAAGAGTACAACTGAAAGTCTTTTACACCGTCTTCCTCAATTAATTTCAACACACGTAGCCGAACAAATTTCAAACAAACATTATTATTCAAATCTTTCAATAACATTAGTTCATGTATCTTTCCAAAACGTCCATCATTTAATATGACGTATTCTCCAACTTTCACATGATGCCTTGAATTTGCAATGTAACATGCATTGAAACTTTTGTATATTTCTTCTTTGATGCCATTTTCTCGTAAAAATCTACTGAGGGCATGATCAGCTATGTGTATGTTCGCGTTTGCACCTCTGCCAATGAACACGACCAAATCAACAGGTTCATCTTCCAAAAGATCCTCATGTAAGTCTTTCTTGAATTTTGCTAATTCAATTGCGCCTTGTAAACTTGAAGCAAGCTGAAAAAACAAAAGCATGAAATGTTAAAAATATATAACTTTCTTTTTTGGTTAGAGATTTCATTTCCTTTGTGCATAGCCTGCAGCTTTTGTTTTAGCACAGACGGATGAAATTTTTTTAACCTTGCATTAGCCTGAGTGGTGAAGTCAGGCAAAGAGATTGCAAGTTCAATTCTTTAGCCAGACAGGTATACCTAGGAAAGCTAGGGGGCGACGGGGAGTCTCCCTTTAAGATCTGCCGTGAGTAAGATTCCCAGAGAATTATTTTTCAAGATAAAATTATTGCTTTTCTGTTGGAAATCTGATAAAACTAAAGCTGCAAACCTTAGCAAAACCACTTTGAAAAGAGTTAAAATTCTAAAGTGCAAACTTCACTGTGAAAAAGATTTAACAAGCCGAATGCTGAATGGACCTACCTGACAGCGAAAGGTCATATAATCAGACAGAAACACGAAATGAACTACTATTCAACAATAAATTAATCAAAGGGAAAATAAACAGGAAATAATAAACAACAGGGTGTCGAGTAAGAAAGAATTTACATGATGAATTATTGTTTATATTTACCCAGCAGACACGGGATATTGTTCTAACACAAAAGAACGTTGTTTCGGCAAAACTTAATGTGTCTGCTGGAAAATATCTTAATGATATTGAAAAAAGGTAATTTCCCTGTGCTAAAGGGATTTTCCCCTAAAGTTAAAAACTCCATTCTAAGCCGAATAAGTTTTTTCCGGGAAAAACCTTTCCGGACATTTTTTAGAAGACCTTTCTTAACGTTAAGCAAAAAATCAGGAAAAACTAATTAACCAAAAAACACTATTTTTAGGCCATTTTTGACAAAAATATGCCGAATAAGATTTTGCTTGCTACTTTTGACCCCCGGAAAACCGGTTTTACCTCTCGGACAACCATAAACCTCAGACACTTAAATTTACCCCCCTGACAAAGCAAATTTACTCCCGGACGAGGGAAGCTTTGCGATTTTTTGCTACCTCTTGGACAATACACTCTCCAACCCCCATGTAAACCGACTTTAAAGTCATGTAGAAAGTTTTGTAGAGTGCAGCTTCAAAATTTAATGGAGTTATTGATGAGGGGGATAATATCAAATTTTATGAAATAAGAAAAATACCTCATTTGTTTGATCCCATTTAAAGGTGATTGGTTTGCTGGTACCATCAAGTAACATCAATGCTTCTCTTCTTGTTTCGAATTTAGCAAGCGTCAGCTCAGGGTTTTTAAAGTTTGTTTTGATGCTCTTGTAGCTAGAGACAAATAAACGATTGATCTGATCAACATAAAAAATAAGACTTACAATTAGTTCAGAAAAGAAGCAGAATATAATTTCTTGCAAGAAAATATTAGAAAGAAGAATGTTCTAAAGGAAAGATTTCCAAAAAAATTCTGAATAATTTCACAGGCAAGATAGAGCTTTAAATTTCAAAAACTTACTGTCTCAGCCCAAACCATGGTTCACCCTCGTAATGTCTCAAAACCTCCCGAACAGCTTGTTGGCTAGTTTTAATATTTTCAAGCTTAAGTAGACGGTTTTTTCAAAACTGGCAAAGATAGAAGATAAGAGGGTTTGATCTATACTATTCAAATTTGCCTATCAAAATACTCAAAGCTTATGGACTTTCTTCCAAAATGCAAAAACTCTAATTTTCACAGCCCAGAAAAATATTTCAACCACGGTAAAGACTGTAGCCATCATAACGATAACATGACCAGTAAAAGAGAATATATCGTTTGTGAATCTCACCGTTTAACTGCTCTCTCGGGGCCAAAACACGAGAAATTGTCCAGCGGGCCAAAACGCAATATATCTTCTTTCATGTGAAGACTATTATGAGAAGTAATGACACACTGCTCCTTGCCCACTTCCTCCTCCAAAAGAATGATCCTTCTCCAACAAATCTTGTGCAGGTTGTTTACTTCTTCTTTACTCAACCCATTCTTTCGATGGAAGGCTAATTCCACAATTCTCGCTGTTAACCATACATAATGGTATTCCTTATCAGGGAGAGTATCAATAAATAAAACTTCTGCAACAGGGTAGCAAAACTTCTGCCACTCTTCTGCAGTCCATGATTTGGCTTTGGTGATGTCTCGGGGACAATGACCATTCAGCATTTCTAGAAAGATGCAGTATAAAAGTCAGTTATTGAGAAATTCCACCTAAATTCTTTGGAATGACCGAACATATACTATGATAAATAAGGAAAGCGAGACATTATTTTTTTAAACTTTTCGGAAGCTTGAAACCCATTTTTGCAAAAAACAGAAAATACCTAATTCATAACAACCTTTCATGGAAGAAGTTGGAAATATGTCTTACTACCTGAAGTGAATGGAAAATCAACAAGTTTTTGATTGAATTCTGATGTATCAGGGATAAAGCGCTTATCTTCGAATATTCTACTAAACAGCTTTCGACATAGGTTGAGAAGTACCAAATGCATGCTATCGTGAACCATGTCAGTGAAGGGATTAAAGCCATACAAGTGTGTTAATCGTGTTAAAAGAGTCAGGCCGGAATACCCTTTGGTTGTAACTAATCGTGACTTTGCTTGGGTACTTGGTTGAAATTCAACGTTTTCCATTTCTTTGATCTCAGTGACTATTTCTCGTTTTGGCCATGGATTTGAAAAATGTTCCCGATTGTTCACATAATACTTAGTAGTCCCACCATCAATAAGAGAAATACCTAAAGGCAAAGCGAGAATTATCACTATTCTTTCATATTGTAAAGAATGAAAAAAAAAAGTCAAAACAGCTCAAGACAGCTCAGCACTACCCATAATGTTCTAAAACATAAATGAAAAATAAGGCAAAAGTTAATTCATAAGCTAAGAAGAATTCAAACTAAGAACTTTCAGTCATTGTTTCATAACCTGAAAATACAGAGTGGTTGCTTTTGTGCTCCAGTTCAATCACATTAAATCAACAAAGTATGAAATAAAATCTATCACCAAAAAAAGTTTTACCTTTACATTTATCAACTCTGCAACCAAAAATTCCTTTCTTAGAGAATTTCCCAACCTGACACTGGGCCGGATAATCTCCCGTCCAACATAACAGCATGCATCTTATGACACATCTTCCTGGTGGCACAACATTGTCATGGACTTCAAAAGGATATACAATCTCAATACCTAAATGAAACATTTTTAAAAATATCACCTAATCAGCAACCCTTAGCAAAATGGACACTTACAAATAGGTACTCTAAAATTTGCTCTAATTCTACACCTTTTCTTCTGATTTGTATTCAAGCCTTTCAAAGAAAAAGCAAACAAGTTAATAGAAAAATGTTTGACAGTAAACTACAATTTCTTGGCACTGTCAGAATTAGAGTCAAGGTCAAAATTAGAGCTTTATGGTAGATGTTCAGAATTTCAACTAACCATTTATGAATAAGTCTTCAAGCTCATCCATTAGTGGCTGAAGAAAAGGATCCAGAGCAAGTGGCTGTTTCTTGGGTAGCTTGTGTTCAGAGACAAACGATGAAACGTACATATGTTTTGTTTTACATCGCTCATCTTTAACGATATTTGCGATTGTCAAATCAATAGTTCCTTAAAAGACAAAAAATAATAAAAATCTCAAAAAGGAAGAATTTTTTCCAGCACTTATTCAACTTTGCAGTGTTTAGACATATACAACAAAAAGATTTGAATATTCACTTTTCTATTTGGAAATATTAATCCTCACCAGAGCTTTTGGCTCTTCCTCTCCCAACCTTTGGCTGCCAGCCATCCCAGTGTCCAATGAAAACAATGTTGCGAGGATCTCCATAACAAAATTCTGGTTGAATAACAGCAAATAATCCACAGTTAGGACATGTTACTCCAACTTCTTCCTCGTTCTCAACATTCTGGAGAATATACTTGTGATCACATTTTCGGCATGAATGAGGCAGAGGCCACTTTGACTGTGGATCAAAAAACCACTGGATCTCTTTAAATCTTGCACCATCCCATATCTCCTTGAGGGGAAATGTTGGTCCTTCCTTTCCAAGCCAACTGTCACGATTCTTCCAATGACCAAGCATGGCGGTGCACATTTCTTCACATTGAAACCAGCGCGTCAGTTTTTCTTTTAATGGAAGATAATAACGTTTAATAGTAGGGATTTCATCACAATCTGGGCAAGATTGATCTGCATTCATCTGGTACCAATGAATCTGGTGCTTCTTTTCGTTGAAACATATGGCGTGTTCGACTGGATCGGAATATAAACCAGATGATTTCATTTCAGATATAGCTTTATAATACGAGAGTGGCCACTTTGACTGTAAGTTTGGGCTGAAATCTCCAAATATTTGGTTAACAAAAGCAAGAAGATCTTCTGTCTGGGCATTAGAGGCATTCATCTTCATTGCCAAATCCATGACCAGCATCAAATACTTCAAAATCATCCCATTTCTAAACAGAAGGTTCAAATGTTTGGTTTGTTTTTGAAAAAAGACCAGGTTCAAATAGAAAGTTTCATAGTTGTTTGTTTCATAGTTGTAACTCAATCAGCCATAAGTTTGAGTTTGAAAATATTTTCCATTAACTTTAGAGCTTTTGTTATATACCTGGGATTGTTCAAGTAGGTTGAAAGATTTGCTGTTTTGTTTACATATTGCATTCTGAACACGAATTGTTAAAAATTCTGGTTGTTAGTTTCATTTGAAAAGAAATGAATACATTAAAAAATATTCTAACAGAAAATTAGACATATCTATAATAAGTTTTTAATAATTTAATAAATAATTTTTTTTCTCTTGAAAATAGCTCCGAATTCTTTTTCTCTCAAAAGCTGTGAAACGATTTTTGCAACATACGGCACGTCATAAGCATAAACATAAACGGGTATCTTATATATATGTTATATGTGCTCCTTGATGGTTCGAAATGGCTTCCATTCCGCATCTGTACAAGGTTTATTTCGACGGTGGCCTGGCATCTTTTGGTTTCATCTGGGTCCCTGCTGCAGTTTGGATGGCCCATTGATATCAGTATTGGTGTTTTGATCGTTGGGTGCTTTATTTTCAGAAGCTGTCCCATGGCCATTCCCCACGTACTCGATGATGATGTTGAAGACATGAGCAGGGATATGGGTTCAAAATTTTGGATTTTGCCTTCTTGGGTCGGATCAAAGCTCCAATCTATTGGGATGGTTTGTCTGGGTCGTATCTCGTTCATCCAGTGCACTTTGTATTGCTCGAATGTCAGCACATAGTCATCTTCAGCGTCTGACCATTTAAATGGACCTAGTTCGTCACTTTTAGCTAACCGTTCTTTGGTCCATTTTTCTTGTTTGTCTTTGTTTTTGTTAATTTGTTCTTTTGTTAGTGATTGTATATATGTTACCGATTGAGTCCCTGGCTTGTTCCGCATTTTCTTCGGGAATTTGCTCTTAAGGTAGACCCTCTCGTTTATCAGTTGGGTCCTCTGGGAGTCTAGTTTCGCTCGTGTTCTGTTTGCCGCCTCGTCGGTATGGCTTTTTATTCTCTGGAAATGTTTGTTGATTATATTCAATTCTTCGTCTATTTATTTTATGTATTTATCCACCCTGGATTCTCTCATTTGATCGATTGGAGTTTTTCCAAAGTATGGGCACTTGTGTAGCCTGTCCGTCCTGTTTGCCATTTCGGTTGTACGGAAGGAGTCCGGTTGTGTGGGTTCTGGCGGTCCACGTTGGAATATGTGCGTCATACCTGGGCTTTGTTTGGTCAGTTCTTCAGTCTCGTCCTCGTCTGATACCTGCCCATCAGAGCTTGGAAAGAATTCCTGCATAGGATTGGTCTTGATGGTTGATTTGCTGTTGCTTTTTGTCTTGTTCTTTCTTTTGTTTACGACTTCGATGAATGTTTGATTGTCTTCGTCAGCCTGCTCTGGTGACGCTTCTGCTATCGCGTCGTCTTCCATGCAAAATGCTATCAATTTTTATTTATTTTTGAAATTATTAAAGCCATACTAGATACTTCTACGTACTATTTGCTCCAAAAAGGTCGGCTTTAACATTCATATCATGATATATACAATGAAATTTGCATGTAAAATATAAAAGTGGGATCCAAATTGGGGAGTCAAACTTTTCTTCTTCAATTTTTATCTGTCAAATGTCCCTGACCTTAGAGCATGATTTATTATGAGTAACTGACTTTTAATGTAAGGAAAGCTTTGCGAAAATCTGCATGATTTAATTATTTCATTTTCATTCATAGAATCTTTTCAGACATTATGCAAGGAGAGGAAACTACCAGCTAACCTCAAAGAGAAAGCATTCGATCTATTAAAATCAAACGCAGATAAAAAACTTGTACGTTTGAAAATGGCAAATGAAAGTGGAAAAGCAATAACCATGCGAGATATTCACAATCTTAAACAAGAGAGCAAGAATGCCGGTGAGGGTCGGAATAATTTTGAACACGTGGTAAACATGTTGAGAAATGAGTTTGGTAAGTTTACCTTAATTTTTGTGTCTAGGCTTCTCCAGTTAATTCAAAGTTGTATAGAGAAAAGGTGCTGTTCGAGCTGAGCCATTTTCTTCTGCATTAGTGATATTGTTTCCAATTTTAATAATGTTTTATTCATAATAATCAGCATAAGTTTTTCAACAGAAAAGTCATATTCAATGCAAATGATAATTTTAGATAAACAAGTTAAATGCTATGAAATTCTTTAAAGAAATTTTGAGAAATGACAGGTAAATCCAAAGTGCCGTTAAATTAATTTTAAACTGTAAGTTCGCTGACAAATTTATTACTTTAAAGGTTAATGTTTCCAAAGATTCCTCAAAAACTTTCAGAAATAGTAGTAAAAAAGAAGTTTTATTCTATGCGCAAGATTTCAAATTTTGTGTATGGTTTTTACAATAGAACGTTTTTGAGTCAGGTACTAGAATTTCTAAAACACGTACATCTTCATAGAATTTATATCTTCGACGTCAAGATCTGTATTTCCAAAGATTTCTCAAAAGAATTTCACTAGTAAAAATGAAAGATTCTGTTTTATTACAATGCACGTGATTTTGAATTTTGTGTATGCTTGTAAGATAGAAACTTCTAAAAGTCTTTTTTCAAAGTTTATTTTTGAAGGTTGCTTATAAAAAACATGTACATCTTCATTGGATAAATCTTGGGATTTATATTTCTTTTTCAGCAAATTTGGTTTAGATATATCCACATATCCATTTGAAAAATACATGAGCTTGCAGCCGTTTACTGGTTGTTTTACCTGGTATATTTCAAGATCTCCACCGACCTAGGGGTCACCTCACTTTTTTCACATTGATCTATGAAAAGCTAATGGTGTTTTTTTGGCTTTGCTCTTGATTGAACCATTAGATTCTTCAGATTTTTCCATGAAAGTTCAATTTCAACATAGGTGTGAGATGACCTTTTTTGTTTCCACTGCAGATTATTTTGAGTCAGACTTTTATTCGAATCTTTCTTTCAAAGGAAATTCTCTGACCATTAAAGATCGAATTAGAGAGAGTTAACTGTCGGTCCAAAATTATCACTTTGAAATTTATTTTTTGGAAAATACTTTGATGGTTTATGATGGAAACTGTGGGGATTTTTTGTAAAATGAAATTTTTATTTTCAAGGTTGCTCAGTAAATATACACCAAGATGAGTGCGACAAC
>JAUJPO010063946.1:0-12711 GCA_032270745.1 Tiaropsis multicirrata | reverse complement strand
TGAAAAGACGTCGAAACAACCTTGAAAAGACGTCGAAACAACTTTGAAAAGACGTCGAAACAACCTTGAAAAGACGTCGAAACAACGTTGGGAAAAACGTCTTGTGGCTGCTGGGAAGAAAGTATTCATTTTAATAAATGTTGATGATTAGCAGGAGAATGACGCTCTTATAATTATTTGTTTGGAAAATTTCAAGGCTTGGATGTTCTTAACTTTGTTCCACATTTTCTCAAATTTCTTACCCCTCCCTACCCTCAAATATGCCCAAGATGTTTGGTGTTGCTTGTGATCAAAGGCACATACTTTCCACACCACACCCATCACAGGGAACATAATTAATTATCTTTGAAAACCTCATTTTTGACGTTTGACATGAAAAACTTAACTGTAATATCTTATTTGAGATTTGTCAAGCATACTCAAACGGACCAAAATGACCGCAAATCCTATTAAACTAGAAATTATCGGCAAAACAGACAACAACCACAAAATATACGAAACGAACGATAAATGTGTGGTATTCTCTGGGTGATCAGAGAGAAGAACCTCTTACCCTCTGATGCAATATTTATACCTTGTTGATTATAATGATCTACAACGTCTGGGCACTAGGTTGCGCGCCTTGATTTAGAAAGTGAAGGGGCCAGCAAATATATTAAGGAGGCGCCGGGTTGAAAATTTTCAATTTTAATCCCTCTCATTTGGCTAAAACTGCTTCCTTTGTGTTCTGATTTGCCAAAAAATAATTGTTTTGCTTTACAAAAAAGTTGAGGGACCATATGGCCCCAGGGTGCGGGCCCTGAACACAATTTTTCACGCCGTTACTTTCGTCTCTAGATCTATATTGTACACACTTTGAATACTATGTATGTAATGTAATACTATGTATGACTAATCTAAGCTTGTTAGAACTACAAATAAAGAATTCAATTGGTTCCTTACTTATAGACTGCTTGCTGGTAGGTATTCCAATTTTAAGATATTTCCAATCATGAAAATGTTTGTCAGAAAGAGAACTTCTAGAATATCGTGACATTCCTATTTTACAGGGCCCGCCCGCGCCATCGGAGGGAGCCATGGCCCCCACCTTTTTGCAAAGCAGAAGAAATGTTTTTTATCTGTTATTTCTTTTGGCAAACCAGAACAAAAAGTAAGCGCTTTTAGCCAAATGAGAGAGGTAAAAATTGTCTGGCCCGGCCTGGACTCCTTAGTCACTATATTTGCTTGCTCTTTTACTTTCAAAATCAATGAGCGTAGCCTTACTAGAGTATGAGCAATAAAAGCATGGTTTGCAAGAAGCGAAACGTACCTTGGATATGTCTTCATAGAGCTGGTCTCTTCAAACTTCTGTCTTCCCTTTGATACACTTTATTACTTTTGAGGAAAACTAGCATTACTTTGCTTTTGAAATGACCTGTAGTACAATATGAGGGTTTTCAAACATACCGCTGTTCGAGTGCTTTCCTTATAATCTAGATCACCGGCGCTTGAAAACCTCTCCAAAAAATAAGTCATTCTATGAAAATATCTCAAAAATAGGAAACCATATACAACTTTAGAACTTTTTTAGGGATCACGTGGTAAACAGTTACGTATATATAACTGTTTCGTATATTTTTCACATATGGTAGAAGGGCACACATTTGAACGTGATATAGTTACCTTTTTTAGTGTTTTGACGTATATAATATGCAGTAAACCATTCTCTATTCATAATGACCAATCAAGACAGTTCTTGTAATATAGTGCTAAAAACAAATGTCTTCAACTCTTCTGGAAGGATTTCGCAGTGGACTCTCACCGATGACTTTGCGAAATAAAAGTTTTCTCTGTTGTACCTGTACTGTAGGTACTGTACACTCTTATAACTCAAAGATGGGTCAATAATTGAAAAATTGCCACATATTTTTGTGAATGTAAAAAAATGGATTGGTTAAAATAGAAAAGTGAAAGCGGCATCAAAATTGATTCAGGCTCGAAGAGAGGTTTACAGAGAGCCTATACTATAGTAAAAAAAAAATCAATTTTCATTCCTTTAAAATCAGAAACGAGTATTACGATTCAAAAATCCATCATAGAACTAAAATTTTAATAATTTTCATTTCTTTGTACAGCAGCTTTATCTCATAATAATTCATTTTTGATCACGAAACAAGCTTGAAAATGTTTTTTTGTGTCTACCATAGGTCAAGCCACAACTTTTTTGTTTTTATAGTTGATGTTTTATCAACAGAATTTGATTGGCGGAAATGTCTGTCTTGTCCAATTCTTTTTTAATGAAATTGGATAAAGAGAATGTCTTATTGGAACCAAGGTTTCTTTACACAACGTCGACGATGTCATTTCTTTCTGCTAACCTAAAAGTAACTAAATGTCTACGTATTGCGATTTTATGGGTGGTAGTTTTATTGGTTTAATTAGTTCATTGTGATTGTTGTTGACTAATTTCTTTGTTGTTTTGTGCAAATTATTTGATCCAATTTTACATTTTTGATAAATCATTTTTCTACACTTTCCTGTAATTAGGCTAGTGTGATTTCCACTGGCTTACGGGGCCTTTGCGCTGGATTGGTCGTATAATGTGCATATTTGCAGAGTCATACTAAGAGGTAAGAAGCTATAGGGCTGATTCCTTTCTAGTCAAAAAAAGTCCTATGAACACCGGAAACACTAAACTTTTGACACTTTTCTAGTTCCTTTCATGCCTTTTTTGCAAATTAAAAGTCCTAAGAACGCCATACCTTTTGAGGAGAAGTGTTTGCGGTGTTCTCAGTGTTCACTGTATTTCAAAATACAAAATACCCTTGTTTTACAATGCCATCATTTTCACGTTCCATTCGAGTCAAAATGAACGTATTTACGGCAAATCTATTCCAATTTTTGCCGCCATTATGTTGACGTCATAAACGCATAAATTAGGGTTGCGTAGGAGATGACGGCAACAAAAAGTGCGCGGGATAAGGGCGGAAAATTATGTCAATACAAAATAGCTTGATGCACGTTTACGAGTGTTTGCTTCGTCTCGCTTAGCCCAGTGAGTTTGGGTAAGTAAGAACTACTTTCACTTTTTTTTTAACTTTTGCAATGGCGGTTTTTTGGTGATCGTTCGTTTCATGTCATCAAGGTGTTCATTGCATTGAGAGTACTTGATTTACTTTTTGTGACTTCAAAGGAACTTTAAAAAATCGATAGAAACAAAGAAACCTGAGTTTATACTTTTAGCGGGAAAGCAAGATAGATTTATCTTTTTAGGTAACCAAACTGCGCGCGATAATATTTGACGTACAAGATGGAAAAAAGCCTTTAATTTTCAAAGTTGACAATCTTCCTCACTGCGCGACTTTCTTCGATTAAAAACCTTTGCAGAATGACGTCTGACGGTTTGACGTCAAAAAGATAGTTCGAAATCATATTTTAGAATCCATGACTAAAAAAAGGCGACGACTAAAAATAGGCATTGCATGAAAGCGGATTAGACACATTAATGAGATGTAATGACTTTGGTTAGGAGGCGGTCTCTATTATTAATACTATAGAGTGTTGATGAAGTTTTGCAATAAGATTAGGCTTTTGCAGAAATAAATTGTAAACTCACATCTTCTCTTGAGGATATGATGTCGGAGAGGTCAGCTCATAAAATGTGGTGAATTTCCGAAGGAATACACGAAAAATTGGGTAAATGAATGAGTGGACATGTGGACGAGGGTGTGACGCAAAAATGTCTACGAAATGTTGGATCCAAAGGAGTCGAGTTGGAAATCCAAGAGGTTTTTTTTTACTATGAAATCCGAGGGCTAACTCTCGAAAGTTTTGATATCTTTAACAATGGGGGTATAATTTTCTTTTTGGAAAAGTCCATTCAAGATATCCAGGATGGTGGTGGTGGTGTGAGAATATGGCCCTTAGTCTGATTATGTCGATGCAAGATAAAGAATTTTGTGCTCTGGAATTTAATAACGATGCTCATGCTTTTTAAAAAGCTGTTACCTTCTTATTAACAATTTGAGTGTGGTTTATTCAGAAGCGCAATACACTTGAGAGAAAATCGAATGTTCTCACAGCCTTTAAGAAACGTACAGATCCTGAACGTTAACGCACTTTTTTCTCAAAGTTAAAGCATATAGTCAGTATAAAAACCTCAGTATGGAAGTCTTTCGACGCAAAATGCACGCAAATTGTTTTTTTTATCATGTGATCAAGAAACAGACTAAGCCCAAGAGAAGCATGTGAGCAAATTGAAAAAGTTGACAAAATGTTAAATATCAATACAATGCCAGACCAGTGGATTTTTTCCTGACTTCGTTTAAAGATTCGTTACCTTTGAGTTAATACACTGAAATCAATAGATCTACCTCGATTCATTACGCGCCAATTACCAATAAATCGTATGCATTTACCCTGCCTCTGAAAAAGTCGTAAACAAAACAAAATGTGGTTCTCCTACCTTGCCTTTTCTTCTTTTTATTGCTTTTTGATATGAATTGAAAAAATGCTTTTGTTTGAGGCATCTTTGTTGATTTCTGTTCTGTTAGTTTATGGTCACTTCTATGCAAAATAACTCTTTTCAATGAATATCTCTCTTTGTTGTGAGAGTGGAAAGAGTATATGTATTTGAACCTTTTTTTTTTCTCCAAAAACGTTTTTGGTTTTTGGATCATTTAGTTTTGGGTTAGAAATTTTAATAACCATTTAATAGAGCCATGAAGTCAACTTTTAATTGCTTTAACCTATTAAGACTTTGTAATGGACTGAGTACGCACGAATAATGATCAATACATAGCAAGAAATTGTTTTTTGCGGCTGATATTTTATGTTTTCAAAGTTCACATGGATATTGAACTAATTTAAAAATATCACCATCTGAAAAGTGTTCAGAAAACCACTAAAAACTTACAATTTTTATGAGGCACTTATTGATTCCTTGTTTAAGGTAATAAGTATGACTGAATTATACATAGATTAGCATACTAAAAGCTTCCAAAGGGGTTGGAAAATTTTTGAAAGTTAAATTCATTGCTACAAAAAGTTTTCTATCTCATATAAGCTCTCAAACTTTTTTATAAAGCGAGTATGGTCGATTTCTGTACTGATTCTTGAGAATTTGACCTCGAAGATGACTTTCTTGCCTCATTTTGATAATTTTTTGGCATTTCGGAAATTAGTTTTTTTATGTTTTGAAAAAGAATAAAGATTTGAGGACAAACTAAAACTACCTAAACTATATAAGTAATGCCTCCCTCTCTCATTATTTGATCTGTTTGCTCATTATACTGTCTGATCATATCTGAATAGGTTGAAGACTCAGCAGGCACATCATGTTGTCTTCATCATTTTTTAACCTTCAAACATTGTAAATACGTTGTGTCTGCTGGCTAGTGTTTATACATATTAGGGAAAAAGTCTCTTCGAATCATGCGTGTATAACATGACCAAGGCCCAAGATTTTGATGTTTTTTATACAATTTATTAGTCATAATTAAGTATATTGAAGGATTTTTAAGAATAAAAAGTTTTTAAAAGGATTTTTAATGATATGAAATAAATCTTACCGTGGTGGACATTAACATGTGGTAAGAAGCCATTTTCGCGAAAAACCTTTCCCGCTTTGAAAATCATACTAATACTACGAGATAAATTATAATTCCATGTTTCACACCAAAATTCTCTTTTAAAAGGAAAAAAAAAGTTTTTATCGTTTTTAATCGTAAATTAATAAAGACGAGGAAGAAAATAAGAAAATAGAAAATAGGGTGAGAACGAAACTTTAATTTTAGAAAGGGGTTGATGTTGTTGAAGACCCTATTTTTTTTGTCCCTATTTTCTCATTTTTCTTAAAAAAATTTCTCCATATTATTTTTTTTGTTTTATTTTTTTCTGTACAAGTCAATAAATAGACCAGGAGAGAGTATATTTCTTAATATTTTTTTTGACGAAAATTACCCTCTCATTTCATTCTATTTGTTTATCTCTTCAGAGCTTAAAGGGAGTTGAAACCCTAACTTATTCAATTTCAACAGTAGGAATGCGAACTCGTACAAAATTCTCTCATTAAGTTTTTTTTTTTTGATTTCGTCAAGATTATTTTTCATGTCGTGCTGATCTTCTATTTAATACACACAAAAGGGAAAATCTGGAAACCTTTGGCCGTGATTTCCTTCTTTCATTGAAGAGCTTATTGAGACTTGTGTTTGCTTTAATAGAAAAAATGTTGGATCATTTTTGCGTTTTATGCGGCTTGCATTCAGATAAAACCGCTAAAAAGTGATTTTATTTTTTCAAAATTGTCAAAAATACTGCTAGTATCGTTTTTTTATTCTTATAAAAAGAAACTTTTACCGCAAAAATGACCTCTATTAAAATAACCCAATCATAAACTCTCTTTAAGATATGTTCATGATATCTATATGTAATCATTTCTGTCTGGATGCTAGCCCTGCCATTGCGCTGTTTTCCGGTTGTCTATCCTATGAAAACCATACACGCCGCACCGCTTCTTCTAAACTAAACTCTTTTTAACAGTGATCTAGCGCCGTTGGAAATAGAGCCTCGTTGCTATTTTGGCTTCCACATTAGGGGCGGAAAGTTGTTTATTCTGGTACATTTATATCCCAGCAGACACGGAACGTCGTTTTAACGTTGAAACAACGTCGTTCTAACGTCAGAACGTTATTTGGACTTTGAAACAACGTTTTGTGCTTGCTACGGTATAATATGGGTATAGTTGATTTATAATTCGAATGCTTTAAATTCAGATTCAGATGTGTTTTAAAAACCTGTTGGCTGGCTTGGATTGAGACAATTGTGACCAGGGTTTTAAGATGTCAGTCGTGTCCACCTGCATGATTGACTTATGGCCCAGGGAGGGTACTGAGCTGACAAATGCGGACATAAATATGGACTTTTTAAAATCGCACCCCCAGTACTGTGCAGATTTATTGAAAAACCAAAAGTTAATTTTTCCCAAATCTTACGCCCTTAAACTGCATTTTGAGGACCTCGAAAAATCTTCAAAAGTTCCGTGCATACCTAAGATCTATAGATAATACTACGGATGTTTCTCATTTTACTGTACTGTAGTTTGGGAGTTTGATGTTAAGGTCCAGCCAACCGCCAAAATTAGATTTGGATTAAGGATGTATTTTTTATGTAGTTTTCAGACGTCTGTGTCTTCAAAATTGCATCTTTTGAATGTACAAGAGATCAATAATAGCTGGCAAGCCAGGATTTGTGTTTTATACAATACACGGCATCAAGGCTAAAATTACAGGATCAAGCTTAGTGTTACATGCTCACGTGAACGGCTGTTGTGTATATTTGAAATTGTGGATAATTGTTACTATAATAGGAAGTATTAGTATATAAGAACCTTATATTTCGGATCTCAATTGTGCAAGCGTAACATTATTAGCTCAATTGTGCAAGCGTAACATTATTAGCTTGAAGAGTCTAGTTGCTACAATTGTGCAAGCGTAACATTATTAGCTCAATTGTGCAAGCGTAACATTATTAGCTTGAAGAGTCTAGTTGCTAACAATAGCCCGTCTTCCTTTTCTACGCTTAAAATAAGATGAAACAACCCAGCAGACATACGGGGACGTTTTTGTGACATTGTTGTCTGCTGAGAAAGTACACTCCAACGCGCATGCTCATTAAAAATAAACGTTAAGGTACCCTTAGACATATAGACAGCCATGTATTATCTGCTTAAAAACCCCTGGACATAATTTTGTGAAAATCCTCACCTTCTTTGTTTTCAATCCAATTATGTATCCATCCAGTTAGATCGGTTCAATAGATTAAGATGTATGGTAATAAAGGCGTTTTTTTAATCAAATCGTTTTTTTTCTTCAATAAATAAACTTTCTTACCTCTTTCGAGACGGACGAGCCATGAAATCGTTCCTATTGCTCTTTTGAGTTCAAAAAGATAATGTTAGAATTTCCAAAGTGAATAGGACCAATTTTTTCCATTTAATTTTTTTTTCTTATGTTAAAAAAGGTTTGCGATGGATGGGGTGGGGCCACATAATACAGTTATCGAGGAGACGTCAAAGCACTTTAGGAGACACTTTTTACTGCTATAAATTTAACACTTAACTTTTACCACGCCGACTTCGTATATATACGGTTTGAAAAGGCCCTTTTACTGGTATACCGTCTTTTGGTCATAACTCCTGACCACTTGACATCTAAGAAAACAACATCCGTTATCTTTTGTAGCTGAGAAAGAGGGCTTTCCAACGATAGCAAAGTTGATACCTTAATCATATATATCCTGGCCGAGAAATGGCCTTTGAAAAAATGAATTTTTGGAAAAAAAGATAAATTTTTTTGGTTTAAAAAAAAAGTTCCGCCGTAATAAGGGTTAAAGCTTGTAAGTAATTTGATATATATATTTATTTTCCGTATGAATTAATTTCTCCGACATTTTATAATGAAAATCTAATATATTTGTGTGTTTTTGCCGTGTCGGCTTAAACGAAAAAGTTTTACACGTAGATGGTTATAATATAGATATTATTAAAATATTTCATGTTGCTCTGTAACTACCCTCCCGCGTTACCGTTTTTAATTTTGATGGTCCGACACACACACTCCCACACTTTACTGTCTTTTCTAACTTGCTATTCAATATTCTGAATGTTCTGTAATACTTTCCGACACACATTTAACCTTTTTTTAATTTCTGGGACACTGAATCCAAACTCTTTGGTTAGATGTCTCCTAAAAGCAAAGAGGAACTAAAACTTTTGTATACGACATTATGTATGATAACCTTGATGTATTTTATATTTTCTTCGCTAAGTTTTAATAAACCACTCTGGATTTCAAGTCTTTCATTTTTCTTCTGGCATTCGTCTCATTTCATGTCAAAGCCATTTAAATCACATAATATATTTGTTTAATAAGAAGTAGCAGTTCTGTTTAAAATTGATTATTTTTCCCTTGACAAGTTAATCGGGGAGACCTAGTGTCGGTAGCGGTCATACAGCGGGAGGAGTTTATTTCTCTTTCGCTAGTGCTAGACTTCTGGGTGGATTTAGACTCAGGCGGATCGCAATAAGTAACTGCCGTGAGCTCCAGTGACTTACCGTACAATTCAGTTCATCTGTTTTGTGCTACTCATCCGTTGAGTGGACGATGACTCAGATCGAACCTACAACCTTTCGATTGTGAGGTGAGCGTTCTATCGACCGTGCTAAACACCCCACCCCCCCCCCTCCCCTAAAAGTGAAGAATGTCTTTTAGAACTAACCTGTAACTTACAGCACAAACACACAATCCCCTCGTAAATTGTGACCAAGCTTGTCATGGCAAACTAAATTTCTCCATTCGTAATAAATTGTTGTTCTCTCCAAATAAAAAATGTTAAATCAAAACAAAACAATTTACATCTTTCGAATACCAATATCCATTTCAAAAACATTCAACACAATAATAGCGTCAAACGAAGCACATGTTATGCACAAATCTCTCTCTCTGTAAATGGAGTATCAAATTATCTTGCACTTAACCCTGGTGTGTTCTTGATCAAAGTTCGTCCAAATGATAATGTTTTTTTATGCACCCTAAAAATTCCTATTTCAAAATAATATTCAATTAATAAATTATTTAGATAAAATATATGAAAAACACGATTTTTGACATTTCGGTCACGTCATGATGATCAAAATAACTAACGCAAATAGGAGAGAAAAGATCCAAACTAAATCTTTGACTAGTTTTTTTCAGATCCTTTTTCCACTATACACAGAAGAGAAAATAAATCATGTTTGTCTTATAAAGAATACGAAAACAGACTCATTTTCCTCGTTCTGCGTGTTGTAAATAAACTTCATATTGTCTTTTATTTTTCATTCCAATTTATTTTTATTCTCATGTTATTGTTTTCTTTTCCTTCTGCTCCTAACTTCACATTTTCTTCCGATTTTATTATATGCTCTTTTTTTCACTTTCTTCTTCACCATTCTCACTTCTCCGTCTAAGGATTCTTCGACCTCAACTTTTCTAATGCCCAAAACAAAATAAAACACAGATGGACTGTATGGATTAGTCACAGTTCGAACCAACCGAATCGAATCGACTTGATAAAGCGAATATGGGAAAGTTAAATATACTACCGGCATTATTGGTTGAAAACTCCTTCAAACATCAAAAGTTGTTGGTGGTTGAAAACCCCTTCAAACATCAAAAGTTGTTGGTTGTTGAAAATCCTTCAAACATCGAAATTTGTTGACCATTATGTTTTATCATGTTGCTATAAATGGGTTCTGCTTTCAACTTCACACCCTACACTATTCAACTTCACACCGTTCACACCCTACACTATTCAACTTCACACCCTACACTATTCAACTTGAACCTAGTGTCGGATACAGAAGGTGAGGCTTTCTTTCTTACTCTTACTTAAGGTGATAATGGTAAATTGTGCACTACTGTAACCTCCATTAGTTAAAGCCTACCTCTGTATCCGAGCCTGTAGCCTTTCAACCAGGAATCAAGATCTGCTGGTCACTCCTATTACATAATGATATACGAAACAAACTTCAACCAAGAATGATATCACCTGGGAAAAATCCGAATCTCTAATGAAAATTCAAATGACACATACCAATGTACGGAACACAAATGTATTTTAAAAGATAGCGATTAAATAAAAAAGGAATGTCGTTAATGTCTACGAACACTGCATTATGCACCACCGGACTACCAATATTCCAATTAGAAATGTTATCTGAATAAAGGTTATCGAAAATATGTTTGTACAGACTGCTGTCTCGAAGCAAAAGATCTAAACAAAAAAGCCAAACAGAACGAATCCAAAGCCCGATCCAAAGCCCCACACACAGCCTAGAAGAACTCGAAGCAACATCAAGGTATAACAGTGAGAACGAAAAACATTAAATGGTCAATGAATTATTACAGGACAAAGACAAGGAATACCGAAAAGTATACCGACCTAATCTAGACTCAATTTTCCATCTTTGAAAAAAAAGAAACGATGCGGAATCAATCCACAGAATCAATCAAACATTCAATCGAAATAAAGTTTTGGTGAGATCACAAAAACTATAATCAAATAAACATACCATACATCAAAAAGTTTCTTCGGAGCAAAGAATGTTATCGAAGGATGTCAGCATCATTATCCATGGGGTGAAAGAAATTGAAATATGATGGCGAGACAAATATTTCGTTAATGAGCTTCAAGACACAACCCACCTATGTCTCTCACATTGGAAAATCACAAGGCGCACGACCAATGAAAGTCCTATTTAAAGACGATTTGTCAGGAAATTGACCGAATAAAATAAAGCATAAACAGCATCAAAAGTATTACGGGCGACCTACTTGTACAAGTAGTAAAAGAATGGAAAGAATAATGAAATAATGATTATTTGTGGAGAGTACGAGGAAGAGCATGGGACATATGATTTTTACTTTACAGGAAGAAACTTTCGCCAGTTCGCGATTTTTCGGGAAAATTGCGAAAGTAAAAACCTGAAAAAATGCTGAACGTCTTTATTCGCTAGAGCTAATTCCCGCGATATATGTCATTCCCCCCTGTTATTTTTTTACACTGCAAGAACAACATAGTAAGTTTTAATGAGGATCTTTCTTCAGGTATCATCAGTTACTAAAGGTGGCGAGGCATTAAAAGTGTTCTAATCATGGAAAAAAGATTTTCGAGTTGCCTTTCTCGCGAAACCTAGTCAAATGAGTCATTCGCTAAAGTTAATTCTCGCAAAATATAGTAAAATGAGCAATTAACGAAAGTATTTAGAGTTTCGCGATTTTTTCGCCTCGCGAAAGTTTCTTCCTTTATAAAGTACCTTCAGTATAAAAATCATGTAAAAATCCTTACCTTATTAACTTATTTAGCCTCGATACCTTCAAACGTATAAAAAATATAAGCAAAAAAAAAATAAGAAAAAAACTACCATCAGGCAAAACCAAAAAGAAGATGTGAAATGCTCTTTTGAGTTCAAAAAAGGTCCTGTTAGAACTTCCAAAGTGAATAGGACCAATACAAAGAAAATGATAAATTAAACAAAATAAAGAAAACAATTTTTCGATGTAGAACTTTTCAAGGGAATTAGAGAGAGATATTTTCTTTCTTCTGATAGATTTTCACTGCTTGTTGTTAGGTCGAAAAAAGGAACCAAAATTTCATAGTTATTTTGTTTTGTTTTTTCCTTTTTTTTAATGTTCCAATCATCAATAAACAGTTTTGGTACTAATAGATGAGAACAAAAAAATTTGGGATTCAAAATGGGAATATAGGAGAGGAAGGAAAAAAATAGTTGTTTTTGAAAATTAAAAAAAATAAAATAAAATTGAAAGAACTTTAAATGGAAAAAATTGTCATTTAACCAACTTGTCAACATGCTTTGTGGTTCTTATACAAAACAACAACAAACTCCTCAAAATCGTGAAAAATTTGAATGAAAAGTGGCTTTAAGTTTATCCCCCAGCCAACGACTGACTAAGACAGTACATACAATACCATAAGAATTGTATCGAGGCTCGATGCTAGCGGTTGTGTACCTGCCCATTTGAGACCACTCAAGTTTTCTGTACATTAAAATCTCTTAAACGAGTTATTGGAGAACGAACCTCATCGAGACAAAAAATTTTGGCCTGAGTTGACGGAAATAAAATGCACATTCAGTTGCAACACAAAAGATTTTGAACTTTGGTCTTTTGGAAG